>APFE030996735.1:13282-50398 GCA_000404065.3 Pinus taeda
TTAAAAAAAACCCAAGTTAATGAGGAAACGTGGGTCGTACGGCCCTGAAACGCGTTTCCGGCCGTACTGGCCACGTTTGTGTTTCAGGAAACGTGGCAGTACAGCCGGAAACGCATTTCACGGCCGTACCAAACGCGTTTCCGCGTTTCGTACCCGTTTCCGTACGGAAACGGACCTCTATGCCACGTTTCCTGCAACATAGTCTGCAGTGTATTTAATCTTGTAGATCCATCTCGAACCTACCATCAATCTGTCTTGTGGCCTAGGCACTACTTCCTAGACATCGTTCACCATTATAGAGTTGTATTCCTCTACCATCACATCCATCCAAATTTGATGTTGAGTGGCCTCTTGAAAATTGGAAGGCTCCCCATCCTAAGCTACTAAGGCCTGATATCTATCTGGCTATTTTCGCTCCCTTTAATTGTTTCTCGGTGCATCGATGAAATCTTCTGCATCATGCAGAACTTGTCGAAGTTCCCAGCTTCTTCTTCCTCTGGTAGCAGGTGCATCTGTTATCTCCTCCTCTTCCTGTGATTCTTCTTGTTCTGAGGGAGAATTCTTAGCTTCCGCTGGTTCAAGTGGTTTAACGAATGGCTCATCTTTTGACTGCTCCTTGCAAGGCATTTCTTGAGATTTTCTGAAGGCCATATCTTCCATGAACTTCACATCTCGTCGAACTACTACCTTCCTGCTCCCTAGAAGATAGATCCTATATGCCTTAGTGTTATCTCTATATCCCACTAGATATCCTTTCTTTGTAGTTTGATCTAACTTCTTCCTTTTCTCCTCGAGTATACGACAATATACTAAACTCCCAAATATCCTGAAATGGCTGACTTCAAGTGTCTTTCCGGTGAAGACTTTCTCTGGAGTAATCTTCCCCAATGCCCTATGAGGAGTTTTATTCTGGACATAGACTGTCGTGTTGCATGCTTCTACCCATAGGAATTTTGGCATATCCTGACCATACATCATTGCCCTAGCTGCTTCCACGATAGTCCTGTTCTTCCTCTTTGCTACTCCATTCTACTCCGAATTGTAAAGAGTTGTCCACTCTCTTCTGATGCCCTCCCTAGCGCAAAAATCAATGAAGTCCTTATCAACATATTCTCCACCATTTTCTGAGTGCAAAACTTTTATTTTCTTCCCTAATTGATTCTCCACCAGAGCCTTGAACTCTTTGAATCAACAAAAAACCTCATCCTTAGTTTTCAAAAAACAAATCCAAGTTTTCCTGGAGTGGTCATCAATGAAGGTGACAAAGTACTCAACACCACTAAGAGCTTTAGTGGCCATTGGTCTGCAGATATCTGAGTGTATCAATCCTAGTACAATCTTGGCCCTATTTTTACTTCTAGGAAATGTTGCTTTGGCATACTTGCCCAAAACACATCCTCTGCATACATCATCTCGTTTGGTACTAAGATCTGGAACTCTTGCTACAATTTTCCTAAGAATTCTCAGAGCCCCATGGTGCAAATGTCCCATTCTTCTGTGCCATAGTTCACTCAAATCCATGTCTCCATCACTACCTATCAGTGCCATTGATGATTCTAGCTGTAACATGTACAACCTGTTACTTCTGATTCCGATCTGCACTTTCTTTTTCCAACTCGGGTGTTTGACATATACTTTCTCCTTAATGAAGAAAATGGCATAGCCCTTGCCTTGAAGTTGTGATATGGAAAGTAAGTTCAGAGAGGACATCTAACCATTGTGAGGATGACACACAACAACTTTGATAGAGGATGTTGATGACACGCTCTCCCACCTATATAATGTTGGACATTGTCTATCAGAGCTAGGATGTTACCTCAAGAGAAGATGTACCCTTCAGATGGTAGGGCAACCCCAGGCTAGCATTGCACCTACTTGATGGGTGTTACCTTGCTCTTGAGGATGATGATGATGCTATTTGATGCTTTGGATGATGACATGGGTACCTTTATGAATGACACTGGGCTTGAGGATGCTTTGATTCATGATTAGGCATCCATTTGATGAGGATACATGACTTTTAGGATGAGATGCAACCCTTGGAGCCATTTATTGGACATTTCATTGAGAGACACACCATCTAGGGGATGACATCACACATGTGGATTAATGAGGCAAAATTCCATGTTATTTGGTTGATATAGCTATCTTTGGGGGTTGGCTTGTGACCCATCCATCTTGTAATTATAGATTACTATTATTTTAGGGCTTTTAAAATAAATTTAGGGAAAATCGACCTAGGAGCTCCTATATAAATAGGAGGTTGATTCACCCCAGGATTCATTGTTACACTTGGACATGAATTCACGCTTGCACATTGTCTTTTCTCTCTTACGCAATATGGAGCACTAGCTAAGAGAATTGAATGCTTCTCTCTCTTGGTTGATTATTAGTGAATCTTTAATGATATGTGCTATGCAAATGTAAGTTATATTCTTCCATCTTGTTCTTGTTGATGAATTAGGGTTTCTTAAAATTTCCACTAAGGTTTCGTTGATGTTTTATGGCTCTAGAATCTCCTTGTACAAGATTTTCAACAAGTTTCTCTTGAGATGACCTAGGTTTAGATCCCTCCCTTTGAATCGTGAAAAAGATAGGAGGATGCTAGGGTTAACGAAATGAAGGACACTAGTTTGTCTCCTCTCGATCTCCTTGAAACCACAACCATCTCTTTTCTTCTTGAGACTTTTACTCCTAGACTCCATTAGCCGTAGATTGAGAAAGGCACCAGTCCTATCTCTTGTGCCAATCCTTTAAAACCTTAGATATTTTCTTATTTTATTTGTTCTATGGTAATTTAGGGTTTCTTTACAGCAAAATCATACATTTCAGCATTATTTGTGGCTTTATTTGCAATTAATTGGCAAAGCAAAATTATGAATTTGCATTCACTTTTAAGCCATAATTTAGGGCTGACATCTAGGGTTTACTGTGCTGTTATATTTATTTATAACACAGGATATTTGTCGTAATTTACTCACTCATTACTCATTTCTTAGCACTAATTTTATGTTTCTTTTTTGTAGATTTTGGGCTTTTTCTTATTGCTGTTATAAACAAATTGTTTGCTGCATTTTTTGGTTTAAAACCCCTAGTTTATGACAGCCAAGTATAGTTTCTTGCTTGTTTGTGTTTGGTAACTTATTTGAGCCTCTATTGGTTGACCAAAGACCCTAGGTTGAGCCATAGGAGCCCTTGAACTCACATTATTGGAATTATACTTTAATTCACCGAAAACCCTAATTGTGATATCCTTACTCCTAGGTAAATCTTGTTGAACCAGCTCAATAAAGCATGTATTTAAACCTTGCCATTCTATTCTTATCATGATTTGTTTTGGATCACTTCTTCATCCAACAACAAGCACTTGTACCCTTGAGGCTCTTTTCCATGTACCCTATCCCAAAGCATTGTATTTCTCTTCAATGTAGAAATAGTTGGAATAGTTGTGCTTAGAGCTTATATATTAGCTTTGCTTTATGCTTTTTCATGAATGGCATCCCAAAATTAGGTTTTCTTTATGCTTATATAAGACTGGCCTCCCACTCCCACTATGTATTGTTGCTTATGCACTAGGCAACCCCATTAGCCTACTTTGGTCCTGTGTTGGACATTGATAAAATTCTTTGATCTTCTCCTTATATTTTTTCTTCCAAGGAAAACAACTAGCATAAACCCCCCTTCCAGTATTTCCCCATGATATATGGAAGCTTAATGGGGTAAATTGTTGGCCCTAATTATGAAGCCTAACCTCAAGGGGAGCAAGAAATTCAAACTCATGACCTCCCCAACATTGGAGAAGAGATATAACATCTTGCTCATGATCGCTTCTGCTAACCCTTAAGGCTTTATCTTATACTTATCTGATCTCAGTCTATAATTGTGTTTTGTAATCATTATAGTTTGTGCTTTATAGAGACACCTTTCACTAGTAATGATGGCATAAAAGGGGACTTCATAAGCCAATTGAGCATGGTTTAAGGCACAGTTTTGGTGGCACTATTATGATGACATCCTCCCTTTTAAAGAATAAAACAATTTCCAAATGTCGAAGGTGGGGTTTAGATAGCCAATCCTATCCTTTCCCATACTTGAGAAAGAAGATTAATTTAGCATGGTATCATCCTCTATTTTTTACCCAAAGTAATGTCCTTACCCACCTCCTGGGCATCTTACAGTACCCACCAAAAAGACTGGTATGTAATATGTGAGTATGCAAGATACAAATAAAAATGAGAAATTCTAACAAAAACAAACATTCATCTATGAATTAATTGTAGATAACATTGATTGCATGTAAAGAAATAAAAGATACGACTACTATAATCTATCTATGAATGCACTACATACAGCATTTGTATATCCAACAACTGCGACAATAGGAAGGCCACGACCATGTCCACTGCCATGCCTCTTACGTGCTGCCCGCTGCAAGGCTCGTGTCCTACGCACTTCTTGTAGTTCTGATAATAGTTGAATCCTCCTCTCATGAATCCTATAGAATGAAGAAATAAGCATGGTTTAGAAATTTGCAAACTATACCCAGAAGCATATGAAAAAAAAAAAGATAAAGCACTTAATTATGGGTAAGTATCAATAGAAAATCTATAATAATAGGCCATAAAAGCATAAATTGTAAATCAATAAAAATCATTAATAATGGTTAAGATTCAATGAAGAGATTTTATGACAACCTGAACCTGTCATCATAGCTACCAATAGAATATCAACATACTTCTTATTAAGTCTTGAGACTATGTTACCTTTAGTGAATATCAACATACTTCGTATTAAGTCTTGAGACTATATTACCTTTAGTGAATATTAGACTCATACCCTATGAAGATATAAGAGCCTTCTTTTTTGTGCCTGTAAACCTAAATCTTCATCAATTTTCTTAGCCAGTGCACCATTTACGGTTATATACATGTTTAGGAGGTTGTCCTATTGTTGTATCCTTCTTTACCTCATTTTACCCTAGCTTTAGCTTTGGCATTTTCTAGAAGTTATGTTTGCACTCCCACATTGTACTCGTACTGGATATATCCTTCAGTCCCATTGACCTACTTTTGTCGTCATTTGTTGGACATTAATAAAATTACCTTTATCTTTATCTAATTCACTTTTTATGCATTTCTTCATAAATACAGTTTGATATATGCATCAAGATTATTCTCCAATAATTTTCAAGCTGCCGAGAGAAATCTGAATGAAACCGAGCACTTTCCTTGACTTTAATGGCACTTTTTGACAACCTGAAGTTGAATTTACTATTGTAATTGGCATCCTTGTCATTTTTTCTTTCTGAACCAAAATATAGAATCTATCGATAAAGTGGTGTTCAAGAATATTTGAAATAAATTTATTAAATATATAGAGTAATACAAAAGTAAAATAATATAGAAAACAGAATAAGGAAGCCTTAATTATAGGACCCTGGGATGGATTGATCAAAGATGATTCATAATGAGATCTAGCATATATTACAAATTTACAATTTAAATTAATGATTAATCATGTCAGAATTCCAGGATCACACATGCATATAGGTAATGGTGGAGGAATAAAGAATAACCATGTTATTAAAATTGAAGTGATACATCTTACACAGTGTATCATCTCTTGCATTACAAATTTATATCACCCTAAGTATAAAAAAAAGTAAACCAAGAACAAAAAAGAAAATTGAAGAGAGAGACTCTTCTTAGATAATAAAATTTAGTAAGTACAGGTCCTTTACAAAAAGGGAATGACAAAAACCCTAAGTTCATAAAACCTAGATGCATGAACCCTAAAATGACAAATATTAGTAAACATTAATACAACACTAAAGCATGATTTAGGCTAAGTACACAAGTGACTTTATTAATATGCCTATGTCTATAGTCTAGATGACCATCATTAACTAAATAACTCTAACATCCCCCCTTAATGGTCATTCTAGAGAGTACACAAAGTTTGTCCCTAAATTTTACAAATATATATGGGCCAAAAGACTCGGTGACACTATCTACAGTCTAGTCTTGAGTTGGGCAATATTTCATCCTAACTTATCCACCTACAAGTTGTTGAAAGAAATGGTAGATCAGTATGTTTCGTATGTACATGGAAGAAAAAATACGATAAAATAACACAAGATAAAAGCCCCAAGGGTTAGCCCAATCGGTCAAGACAGGGCCTTGCCAGATGGGAGGTCACAGGATCAATTCCCGAAAGCTCTTGGGATCAGGTCTTGCAGTAGGCCACAGGGCGTCAAGCCCAGATTTTTCCAGTGGACATAGCGCCACCCGTTGACCGAAGGTGTCCGTGAACCACGCGCAAATTAAAAAACAAAACAAAAAGAAAAAAAGAAAAAAAAAAAAAAAATTTATTAATGTCCAACAAATGACCACAAAAGGTTCTTTTCCAACTAGAGAACTCCCTAGTTATCACCAAAAAATATGGCAAGCTCATACTGATGAACATGGGAATCTACAGTCATTCTTCTAAGCCAAACCAATTCAAATGCATATTGTTTCTTGTTGATGCAAGAAACTACCCTTCTACCAAGAGTGAAAACATAGCCTATGTAGACTTCTTGTCATCCACCGATTTTGCCCAAGAGGGGTTTAAATGGCCACACAAGTAACTTTTTTCCCATATAGAATGTCGATATCTAATGTTCCCTTTCATCTTTGTTGTTGTCTGTGTTCTATATTTGGAGCTTGCATAAACCAAGAGATATAACTAACTAGTCAACTTGATTCAAGTCTACTAGCAATAAGATAGATCAAGTGCTACCCACTAGTTGTTTGTATACAATTCAGTGACTACCTTTGAATAAGTATTCGCTGAAAGTTTCCAACGCTTTCTCCATAGGTGTATGAGACTTTGCAATCTAACATCTTGAACCTATCTGACAAACCTTCAACATTTTGAGAATGTCTTTTGAATTAATCACATCATTAGTTGTTGGTCGGCGTTTCGAACCATCTAATGTGGTTCATCCTCAGGACAAAGGTGAAAAAACCAATCTATCATCATGTTTAAATAGCAGAGATGCATACAATTCCAGAAATAACCATCAGGAAAATAAAATATATTAATTAAAATTGAATGTTAGGTTACCATACTCTAACCTAACGTTCAATTTTAATTAATATAATTTATTTTCCTAATGGTTATTTATGAAACTAGATGCATCTTCGATATTTAAATATGATGATAGATTGGTTTTTTCAACTTTGTCCCAAGGATGAATCACATTAGATGGTTTGAAACGTCAACCAACAACTAATGATGTGATTAATCCTAAAGACATTCTCAAAATCAATATGGATCACAAAAGTCTAAAATCAAGCAAACCTTTAGCATATTTTGTTTGTGAATCAAATATATGATTTCATTTGTTTGTCAAACTTCTACATCTAAGAAATAATGTATGAATCCTAAATCTGTCATGAAAAGCTAAACAAAACACAGACTTTACCTTTTGCAATCACTCCTACCTCACTACTTGTGATGATGATGTCATCAAAATAAATAACTTCTAATACCCTAATTTTTGAAATTTAACCATTTTCCTCCCAGCCTATTTGGGATCAACCTATTCGATTCACAGACCCAGAGGACTTCAAAATAGAGGTCTTCTGTCCCCCATGCCAAAATCTCCAAAAACAATAGCCCAATCCTTTGTGTCGCTCTCCATATTTTTCATAGTTTTCGCTTCTCCCACAGTTAGTAATAAAACCCTCCTTCCATGCTCCTTCGCATAAGATTTTGTCCCCCTCTAAATTTCTCCTCTCCTCCTCGAATTGTTGAGGTTCCTTCACTGCCCCAATCTCTCCACTGCCTTCAATTAGATATCTTCGAGAATTTGCAAGTGGTCATTGCCTCCTCTTAACAATGAGACTTAATTAAATGCTTTATGAGTTATATTTAATTATTTGTATTAAATCACTTTTTATTGTATTATGGTTTTAGTTTGAATCACGATTTAATATATATATATAATTCCCTTTTTATAATATATGTTACATTCCCATTCATTTTGTATAATACATATATGATAGCTTCTTTTTTTGTTAGAATGAATATTATATATATATATATATATATATATAATATATATATATAATATATATATATATATATTCCTTTGTATTGTGTACAATACATTGCATTTACCTTTTATTTTATATAATAGAATTATATATATTATGTTGGTGGTACACACATTAAGTACCCCACTCAATATATTCATTATATTCTAGTGAGTTAGGTATTTACTTCAATAATCAAATCATTACCCTAAACGTAGACATTTTTCAATATTAGTTAGTTTGTATACTAGTGCAGTACATGCAATGCATGCATATGTAGCTATCACACACATGCCTCGTATGCATGCTAATATCCATATGCTCCCTTTAATTCAAGATGGACCATTATAGACACCTCTCCTTCAGGAAACTTCATCTCGAAGTTAGGGTTTATATAGTATATTAGTAATTATTTAGCGATTAATATAATCACATAAGGATTACATCCCTGATTAAATTTCCATTTAATGTGAAGACACTTTAAAAAATTGTGTTTTGAATATTTATAAGTTTTCAACTTTAATAGTCATGCCCTGCCCCAGTCGAGTTCCCAAGCTATTCTAAAATCAACCTATCCTTCCTAATCTCTTTCACTCCCATCCTATCCGTCCTCTATTGGGATATGCCATGGTGTCAACTATATTGATCTAACCATTCATAAGCCTCAGGGGTGACATCGTCGACTATATCATCCTAATTTCCCAGTAGGGATCCGACAATCATCATCACACATCTAGGGGAGCGTGACTCGCACAGTCCTCCCATGACTACAGGTTTTGGAGGATAAACAGTGGGCAACCCCTCCATCCCTCCTTGTAGGACCAAGGTCAACACCCTATTGTTCTTGGAGTTTTTCCATCACGTAGTTGGTTTGGTAACGATACTATCTACAATGTAAAAACTTGTCCACACATTATAACATATGTATCAATATATTCGAAGCCAATTGTATTCAATAATAGTTTCTGTGCATTCCAAATATGTTGTTATCTATGATATTGATCTTTGTGTTCATATAACGTATTTGGCTATGTCTGGCCCATATATCTGTAAGTTAGTTTTCATATTAAGTAGACAAATGTAGTCATTCTCTTATTTTCCTCTCACCATTCATGTCGATACGTAGAATAAAAACTATAGACATCACATCCCTAACATAATTCATAATTCATATTAGTATCATGTACCAGCAACGTTAAGCAAATAACATACTTCATATTGGTATCCATGTACCAGCAATGTTAAGCAAATAATTTTAAATCATTCTTACGTATAATCTTTCATAGTTATAGAATAGTTCCAAATGTTAGTTTAAGTATCCAGCCAAAATAAAGTAAAGATATACAAAATAAGGTTTTATGTCAAAATCAAAACAAGTTGGGGAATTTCTAGCATATGGTCTTTGTGTCTTCCCAGGTAGCCGATCCAGGACGATACTTGTCCCACTGGACCTTAACTTGGTCTATCAAGCAGTTCATGAGTTGTTGAACCCTACGTTCCAGTATACATAATGGTTCAACCGAGGCGGTTCCCTCATCCGATACCTGCAGTTCCTTCCATTAAAGGTTATGTGATTTGTCAGTTATATAATGTCTTAGTACAGATACATGTAAAACATTATGAACTTTATGCAAGTAGGGTGGTACCACAAGACGATAGGCAACAAGTTCAACTTTTTCCAGAACTTTAAATGGCCCAATAAATTGGGGCAACAACTTTTTTCCTTTTCCAAACCAGATAGTTTTTGTTTGGTCTAATGTGGATGAAAACCAGGCCCCCTAACTTCATAATTCCTATATGTCCTGTGAGTATCAGCATAACTTTTTTGTCTATCTTGTGCCTCCTTTAACTGTTGTCTAATTTGTTTTACATATTCTTCCATCTCTTAAATTAATTATGGTTTCACTATCACTCAGTCCTCTAACCTGTCCCAACTTAAAAGTGTTCTACAAGGTCTGTCGTATAATGCTTCAAATGGAAGCATTCTAATTAATCTGTAGGAGCTACTATTGTATGAAAATTCAACCAAGGGCAAGTACTTTTCCCAGTGTGTTTGTTGATCTATAACGTACATCCTCAACAAATCTTCTATTACTTGGTTCACCCCTTTTGTCTGTCCATCAGTCTCAGGATGATAAGTTGTACTTAAATTTAGTTGAGTTCCAAAGGCTGACTGCATACAAATTCAGAACCTTGAAGTGAATCGTGTATCCCTATCTAATATGATCTTCTTAGGAACTCCATGAAATCTAATGATTTCATTTATAGATGCTCTAGTTATGCCAGCAACCTCATAAGTATCTCTTACAAGAATAAAATGAGTGTTTTTCGTTAGTTTATCCACCACAACTAGAATGGCATTGCGTCTTTGTCAGGTAAGAGGTAGCCTGACGATAAAATCCATAGAAATCACTTCCCAATTGGTCATAGGAATGTCGTGAGGTTGCAAGAGACATGTTGGGTGACAATGGTCATCCTTCACTTACTGACATTCGAGACAATTTGCAACGAATTGGACAATATCGCGCTTCATTCTTGCCCAAAAGAAGAGTTTCCTTGTATCAGCATACGTTTTCTTTACACCAGGATGTGCCCAATACAATGCCCTGTGGATTTCCTTAAGGATGGTGTTTCAGATATCCCCACTATCAAGGATATACATCCTTCCATGGAATCGTAACATCCCATCATCTTCTAGTTCATATCCCTCAAACTTAGGTTCTTTTGGGCCTTTACTATCAAGCCTAGCTCTTACTTTTAAATACCAACAATCTTCCAAGAGATGTTCTAGTACTCGCCTTCTCAAGTCTACCTTGACAAGTATAAGGGAAAAGATCCTTCGTCTTCTACTTAGAGAATCTACCACTACATTCTCCTTACCTTTAATGTACGAAATTCCAAAGTCATACTCACTTAAGAATTCACTCCATCACCTTTGCCTAGCATTCAAGTCCCTTTGGGTAAATAAGTATTGCAAACTTTGGCGGTCACTTTTGAGCACAAAGCTTCTCCCTACCAGGTAGTGTCTCCATATCTTTAAAGCTAGTATTATAGTGGCCAACTCTAAATCATGCGTGGCATAGATTTGTTCATAAGTCTTCAACTTCCTTAAGGCATACACTATTACTCCTCTGTCTTGCATTAATACTGCAATTGATCCTTGCTTGGATGCATCGATACATATAGTAAATTCTTTGTCCATGTCAGGTACTCACAACTTACAAGAGACTGGTGCAATGGTCAATAATCTTTTAAGCTCAGAGAACGCAATGTGACATTCCGCGGTCCACTCGTACCTAACTCTTTTATGTTGAAGGGTTGTGATAGGCTTTGCAATTTTTGAGAACCCTTCTGCAAACCTTCGATAGTATCCGGCTAAACCCATAAAACTTCGCACTTCATGCGCATTCTTTGGTATCAGCCACTCCATGATTGCTTTTACCTTCTCAGGATCTACTAAGATCCCTTCACCAGATATAATATGACCTAGGTAATGAATCTTCTTTTGAAAGAATGAACACTTAGATAGCTTTCCATATATTTGATGCTCCCTGAGGCAAGAAAATACTATCCGCAAAAATTCTTCATGCTCCTTCTCATTTTTGGAATAGATGAGAATATCATCTAAGAAAACTTGTACAAAGTGGTCGAGATACTTGCGGAAAACACTATTCATAAGATTCATGAATATTGTTGGTGCATTGTACCACTGTGAACTTGTAATGCCCGAAGCATGTTCAGAATGTAGCCTTAGAAATATCACTGCCCTTAATTCTTAATTGACGATAACCTTACCGTAAATTGATTTTTGAAAAGACCAAAGCCCCTTTCATTTGGTCAAAGAGGTCATCGATTTGGAGCATTGGATACCTATTCTTTACTATAGCTCTATTTAAGTCTCAATAGTCTATGCATAGCCACAAGGAACTGTTGAAGATCCAAGGGCTTGTATATATATTAGGATTCTTCTTGACTTGATAACAATTTGTGAAGCACTTTTACAATTATCTTAGCTTGATCTTGTTCCTATTATTAGTGTGTGTGTTTCATCAAACTGCTACCAAAAACATAAAGACAAGAACACAGATGTTGGCTCTCTACCAGAGCCAAAACCTCTCTCTCTTAGAGAGGAAAACCCATTGGTAAGTTTCTCTTATTGAAGCTTCTTATTGATCAATGCCAAACCCAATTCAAGTCCTTCCTCCTTTCGACTTGATATCTCTTTTGATCCCTTGACTAAGATGTCCTCCAAGCACAAGTCAAGTCCTTCCTCCTTTCTGCACTTTGTTCTCCGGCACTTAGTCTTCCTTCTTCCAACAATTGCTCCACAGCACTTTGACCTTCTTCTTCGTTCCTTATCTAGAGATAGACCTTGTATATGTGAGCTTCTAGATCAAATGTTCCTTCTTCAATTCTTGGTGATGTCCTTTGCTTACGGATACACCTTTTTCTTGCTTTGATGAAATACTTCTTGAGATAGATATGCAAACTGATATGACTGTACAGCAGCCCTAAATTCTCGCATGTGTGATAGGTTAGCTTGTAGTTTAGGCTCTTTTTGTCTTCGCTTGAGAGAGGGACTTCTTCGCTTGAGTGAGAGAGGCCTTGTAGGCCTAAGATCTAGCCCAAACAAAGACGGATACTTAATTGTTATGTTACTGTTGTTATACCTGCATACAATCCTCCTTTTCCTTCGTAGGTGTCACTATTTCTAGCCTTAGAAATAGTCCAGAACTTCGCTCTTCTTCCCTTCTTCTTCGTTGCACTTGGAGACCCTTAGACTTTCCTTTTGGTACCCTTTACTCATCCTCTATCTCGCTGATTTCAGAGATGATTATCTTCTACGTTGAGGAGGTCTAATGGCTCCTTATATAGGAGTCTGTCTCCTCCTTTTTAGTCAACTTGAGGCTGACTTGTTTATTTCTTCACCATTCCATTGCTTGGAGGCTTTCGTTGCAAGGAGATGACTTTGACTTTGCTTGGAGGTATTCCTTTTGACTCTAATACAATCATATACATAGGGTCTTACATAAATACATTGACCTTTTGACTTCCTTGAAGCACTTAAACATGTTCAATGACCAAGAAACTCTTTGACAAATAATATAAAAATAATTTATTCTTTTCCTGAATAAATACAAATGTCAAAATTACATTTATGAAGACTGAACCTAGTTACACTTCCTTCAACAAGAACCATCCTTCTTCTTAACAAAAATTATAGGAGCACCCCAAGGTGAAATATTGGGTCGGATATGTCCTATGTCCAATAGTTCCTTCAGCTGAATTTGTAACTCTTGAAGTTCTGGAACCGTTATTTTGTAGGGGATTTTAGAGATTGGTCTGTACTAGATTTTAATTCTCTTGTGAGGTCAAGCTCCCTTTTGGGAGGTAATCCTAGTAGTTCCTTTGGAAACACATTTGAAAATTCGGATAACACTAGATATTGCTCTAGGGATGGCCCTTTTTCTTTGCTTACTTCTTTTACTACATATACCTGACAACCTTTTCTTAGGCAACGCTTCATTTGCATTGTTGAGATGAAGCGTAAGGATACCTTACTCTTAATGCCCTAAATCTAGATTGACTCTTCTTCGCCATTTATGCAGAGAATTCTTTTTCCATAACAAACTACACAAGCTTGATGAGCTTCTAACCAATCCATCCCTATGAAGAGGTCATGAGTTCCTAGGGTTGTGACATATACTTTTAACATACTCGAAAAGACCACTAGATTAACTTTGCATTCCTCAACACTTAATTCTACAAAGTGAAGTTCCCCTTAAGCAATTTCTACCTGTCTAAAATCGTTCTGCTTGCAAGCTGCCAACCCACATTTATCTAATGCATATGAAGAAATGAAACTATCAGTAGCACCAGTATCGAATAAGATTTTGAGTCTTATGCCATTAATATTACCTGAGGATTCCACTATAGTGGACTGATGTTTTGCCTAGTTGTTGTTGACTATTACATGGATTATATGATTGCCTTTGGTATTTAATGATGGTTCTTTTCCTTCCCCATGTATCACACTTGATGAACCCTGTGGGAAATAATGTGAGAATGAGGTCCTCCACATCCTCAACAATTAACTTGGGGTTATTCCCTTATGTCATACTGTGAGTTTCTAGAAGAAGAGCTTCGTCCTCTTATGTTGCCTCCTCTCGTGCTTCTTCCTCTATTATTAGTTCCTCGAGAATTCCACTAACTTACAACAGATCTTGACGATTTTGCAGATATAGCATTAGCTACCATGGGAGCTCTTGCTCCTACTCCTCTTAAAGTAAATCTATTACCATAAAGGGGTGGTCTCGAATTACTCCCATTGAAGAAGTTTCAAGGAATCTTCCCTGGAAATCCTAGCTATGGGGGTCATGTCGGCCTGATATCTCTTTTGATCCCTAAATGCTCCTCTACATAGCGGGCACATTCCATTGCCTCTGCTACTGATGATGGCCTTAACATTCTAACCATGGCCATGATTTGAGGATTTAATCCATACACGAAATGCTCAACTTGATGTTCATCGATATCTAGATAAGGAACGTATTTTACGAGTTCCATAAACCTCATTTCATATTCTTCCACTATTTTGTTACTTTGGACTAACATGTGAAAAGCTCTGGCTTGTTGCTCTTGAAAGTAGGGTGGCAAGTACTTTGCAGGGAATCTTTCCTCAAACAATTCCTAAGGAACCTTGTCTGATGTGAGATGCAATTTCTTTTCTAGATTTCCCCACCAAATCAAAGCACTTTCCCTTAGCTGAAATATATCGATCTTTGTCTTAGAGGTAGAAGAATATTCTCTTAACGCAAAACACCTTTTCATTCCTTCCAGTCATGCTTCAGCATATTCTCCGGCTCGCCCTCCTGAAAATTTTGGAAGCTTAATCTTTTGTAACTCCCTAGAAATATCCTCCTGTGATTATCTATAATCTAAACCTTTGGACCCCTTTGGGTTTCCTCCCTCAAGGTGAGGTCACTCTTCCTTGGTACTGGTTGTCAGTGGCCCTTTTAGTGTTTCAAGGATTGCTTCTAATGAGCGCATTATAATGGTTAGTTCAGGCGTCGAAGCAGTTGGTATTGATGATGGTACTGGTGGTGGTGATGGTGATGGCAACGCTGCCAAGAGGCGTCATCGTTGATATGTCTTTACCATCACAACTTTCCCCTGGTCACAAAATATGATTATGAGTATCCGAGGTGCAATTTAAATTAGCAAATACAACTTCGTAAATTCAAGCTCACATGCAGGTATAGCTTTTCTGCAATTATTACCTACAAGTAGGTGTTATTGACCCTGAGGTCAAGGAGGGTGGTATCATTGCCTCGTCCTAAATTGAAGGAAAATTCTAATATGCAACAATGTGTAACGATAGTTATCCTACTAAGTCAATATTTACAGTTCATCAAGGGGTGTGTAAGCCATAGTATATGTATTCATAATTGGCTCTTATAATATTGTTGTGCTCTAACCAAGGTCATAAAGACAATTTTTTTTAGTTAAAATGAGATAAAACTGCTAGACATCACCATGGCAAAGACCAAATATGAAGGGTAAGTATTGAATGCATATATTATTCACATGATATACATTTTATAATACATTGGAGCGGTCGTTGAATTCCATATTCCAAGGTCTCTTGGACTCCCTTTGATTGCTCACATTCCACACAACCCTTAGAGGATTAGGTTTCCAACATTCCCCCCTTAATCCGAAGGGGTATGTATGATTCCAAGAATAGAGTTGTAATAGAAAATGTGTAAAAATGCATGGCAACACTAGGATGAATGTGCTCTCTACAATGTTGGTATAAGGTGATGATTTAAGGATGACCACTAACACTAGAAGGCTTAGTGCAGTTCCCAAAACTCTTCCAAATCTGGCACAAAGTTGGAGTCTTCTGGTAGAGGAAGTGCTTGTAATGCTTTGAAGAGGGAGACCTTCAACCTGAAAATGGGAGGTCTGCAGCCTACATAAAAAGGGAGAACCGCAACCTGAAAAGGAAGGTCTCAACCCCGCATAGATGGTTTAAGGCTGACCACCAACCAAAGACATGCTCAAAGGCATCTTTGTCTCTGGCTACAACTCCAAATCTGATGTGGCAAGTTGTGCCTCAGGCACTTGATGTGGCTTTGAAACTTGTATATGACCATCACTTCCCCCCCTTTCAGATACAAGGTGAGAAGATGGAGAAAACTCAACCGCAAGATTGTTCAATACTCCATAACAAGTTCTGACATATGACTAAAATATCTTCTTGGTTGTTGAATCCCATTGTCAAGAAGTGATCCATCAAAGATAAATCTTTGTTCTTGCAGGAGGCTTGTTTTTGAAGCATTTGTTTGAAGAATGAGTGGTTTTATGATAGTGCTTACAAGGATGAAGATCAAAACAGTGCTCTTTCATATGGCCAACTCTGTCACAATGCTGGCATTTAACAATCTGTTGTGGTTGGTTGTTGTGGCTATTGTGGAAGACGAGCAAAATCTGGAATAGTTGAAGATGAACTATCATAAAAAAATCGAACACTCTAAAACTGGATGCGCTTTGAGTAATCTGGAATATGAAAGGACACATCCTTGTCATATCCAAGACCGGTTTTGTTTCTGTTATTGACAAGCTCTTCCCAAGGTCTAATGATGGGCTTGGGAAGTGTATGTTGAACTTCTAATTTTGCATTCAAATATGCTCTTACACTAGGCTCGGTGATCTAAACAATTTCTGGCAGTTGATTATAGTCAACTTTGGACTCAAAAATTGGATTATTCTGAACAAAAACAAGTTCAGAATCATGACTACGTTGTTGTAGGTCCTCTTGTTGTAGTAGAGATTCAAGCTGCAAAAAATAAATTTTCTCCTATGCATTTTGCGAACATATTCTAATGTCGAAAAGAGTGTCCTTTCCAATTTTTACCATCCCATCTTCAGTGGATTGTATTAAGGTATTTAATAAATCCAATACGTCACAAATTAAAGCCATTTTCTCTAGTTCAAATAAAATCAGCAAAACTACTCTTGGGCCCAAAAATTAAGAAATTTGCTCAGCTGTGAATCAATGCCTTCAGATAACTAAGGGCTTGTATCCTTGCAGTGAACACAAGGGAAGTTTAAAAAATATGCTTCTCTCTACTTCTCTTTGTTGACCACAGGTCAAATAACAACTCTTGAAACAACTTTCAAACTCTTACCTTAATAGTCGGTGACTTATAACAAGTAGAGATAGGCCAAGATGAGAGAAAGATGCAATCCAGAAAAGCGCTGAGATTTTCTAAGTATTGGAAAAAATTGTTTTCTTAAAAACGCAAGTTCTTCGATTTATCTAACCTTATAGTTCCAAGCACTCCACACACAAAACAAATTGAGTTGTTTCAACAGTTGTACATCGTTAAATCTTTACCATATACATCACCAATCTTTAATGCCAATCTTTAATACAGAGTAAGTGGCACCGACACAAAAACCAAAAGCACAGTAGCAGGAGGAAAGAGAGCCTAGCAAATGCAGTAACTAATCTCATGCATCCAATGCCTCCCCCATCGACATCATGGGTTCAAATCACCGTGCTTCAATTTTCCTGTCGTTGTCTTCGAGTCCTTGTTGTTCAGAGGTACTATTTCTGGATCTGTGTTCGATTCTCCTCCCACCACAACCTCGCTTGCACCTCCCCCAATTTCTCGAGACTGAATCTGATGCACCTTAACTCCCGGGAACTGTTGAGCGTAGACCTGATTGTAATGTACACCCCTGCCTCATCCTCCTTCACCCACTCCATCTCTTAATCGCTTTCATTGCTCATTGTAACTGACAGGTCCTCAGATCGATCCGCGTGGAGAGACATTAACTAGTGTTCATATAACTCCAACAATCAACGTATGGTGGTATGGGAGCGCAGCGGTAACCAATAGTATGGCAACTGTTTGAGAACCGGAGGTATGGGAATTGTTTGAAAAACGATGGCATTAGAACGATGCCCGTCTAACTCAAAACAGTGGTATTAAACCACGTCCAGGTTGGCTCAAACTTAAGCTAGCAATGTATTGACTTTACAAGCAGACACGGTTATATGATATGACACAGCGTTATATGACATGGAAATATTATGAGTAATATATGACTGTATGATGTGTTAAACGTGGTACCAACTAGTATGCGATATGGTATGGCGAGAAGACAATGTATAGAGATATGGATAGCGTATGTTGGTATATGGGGAAAGCGTATGAATGGAGGTATGTTGGTATGGCGGAGAGCGTTCCAGTGTTCAACCGTGGAGGCACGCTATGGTAATTCAACGTAGCGTTTTGAAGGCACATTGTGGTAATCCAACGTAGCGTTGTGGAGGTAGTATGGCGATATGGGATGTGGTATATATGTGTTAACAGTGGTAATATAATCGGAGGAATACAAACGTTGCAACTGTAATATACATTCAACCACAGAATATGGGATACCACCAGGGAGTATGGCAGAGTCAGCATATGTGTAATACACACAACGTGTACGCAGTCAACACATCAAGAATAATCACGATATCGAGAATAGTGTGAGTTTGGTAAGGAAGGTGGAGGGGCGCGATTATAACAGAATGGGAGTCGAGTTGTGTTCAAGGGTTGCGTTTATGAGTCAATATACAGTCGGGCTCGTAATTATTAATAGGGATCCAACAGAAAATTGAAAGACTGGCAGGGAACGAATAACATGGAAAGGGTGGTTCAGGAGCAGCGCACAAATTGACAGAGACTCAAGTCATACTTGTTCAAATTTTTTCAGTAGAGATGATAGATAGAGGAAATACATAGAGGAATGGCAAAGCACTTAGGTGCGGTTTTGACAAACAAAACTAACATGCGGAGAAAGGCCACAAGACCAATGGCTCAAACTGGAGCAGGACAAGAATTCACCCGCTCTGATACCATGTTAGATATCACCATGGCGAAAACCAAATATGAAGGATAAGCATTGAATGCATCTATTATTCACATTATATACATTTTATGGTACATTAGAGTGATCGTTGGATTCCATATTCCAAGGTCCCTTGGACTCCCTTTGACTACTCACATTCCACAACAACCCTTAGAGGATTAGGTTTCCAACAAAAATTAGTGCGATTTTTATGCTTCAAACCAACCTAAGATAAGCCAAAAAATATATTAGAATTTCTTTGCATATATAAATTCTAAAGTTTAATGAATTATTTGAGAATGTTGTGTAAATCATAAAAATGTCACTATAAAACTATAGTACCCTATAAGCTACGACACCATTTAATCAGTTATCTTCATACCTGCAATTGCCAATAACTATTATAGATTGATATCAAAATTAATTTATATAGTTGCACTAATTCTAAATTAATTTATATAAACAAAATTGAACTAATATTTTGAAGAAACTAACTCTAACATAGAAAAGTTTTGTCGCTACAAAATTAGACGAAACCAATTTTTTTTTAATTCTTAAATTTATTCACATTTATTAATTAAACTAAAAATATTGAAATCATAATTTTAATGTTTGAATTATAATTTTATCAATTTGTAATTTTAATTTTAATTAAGAAATATTGGAGAATCTTAATTTTTTTTAATAAAACTACAAGATTTTAAATTAAAAATAATTACAAATTTGCATAACTCTAAATCATAAAATGAATTACTTGTTTTGGTTTCAGTTTTGTGCTCGAACTTGCTCGCCTTGCTTTCTTGCATGCTGGTCTCACCCGGTTCGTCTCCATTGTAATTACATGTGTTGCGATGGGAGAGATAAACCATCAAGGTGGTTCAAATCCACCCACGTCTCTTCATGCGTCACAACCCCTATGCTTTATAATAGTTTATGAAACAATAAAAAAAATAACAATGGGTTAGGTTAAAGGAAAATGTAATTAAAATTAAAATGTTACACAATAAAAGTATAGATATATTATAATGGTATTTTATTTGATGTCTTATTTAAAATATAGTCGGGAAAATTATATGTATAAAAATTATTTTCACAATTTCTAATATTAAAATGATTTTCTTAATTTATAATATAATAGATTATAAATAAAAATAAATAGTTCAATTTAAAAAAATGAAACATATTAAGAGAAATAAATGTGTGCGTTGTCACATCCACATGAATATGTGAGACCATCCACCCACGTCTCTTCATGCGTCACAACCCCTATGCTTTTATAATAGTTTATGAAACAATAAAAAATAACAATGGTTAGGTTAAAGGAAAATGTAATTAAAATTAAAATGTTACACAAATAAAGTATAGATATATTTATAATGGTATTTTATTTGATGTCTTATTTAAATATAGTCGGGAAAATTATTATGTATATAAAATTATTTTCACAATTTCTAATATTTAAAATGATTTTCTTAATTTATAATATAATAGATTATAAATAAAAATAAATAGTTCAATTAAAAAAATGAAACATATTAAGAGAAATAAATGTGTGCGTTGTCACATCCACATGAATATGTGAGACCATAAACCCCATAAATCGTCCATGACATATGGGATTGGTGTCCACCATAAACTTTAGCACTGACAAACATTTCGAAACAATAGTAAATGTTGTGTTGAAATATTAAATGTTGAAACAAATCAAGAATCCATTATTTCAATACGCTGTGAAATTTCATGAAATATGCGTTCAATAACAACTATTCATGAAAAAGAAAAGATACCTTCCCATTGTCATGTTTTTAATCTAAAGAAGATATAATATTCACTATAAATGGTGTGATTGATAATGATGTAAATAAAACATTTAATGCCCACATCTGATAATTAAGGAGTTCCAAACATTTTTCCTGCCGCTAGTATCCTCTATCACCGACACATGCAAAGGAATCTCTAATAGGCAATATATATAGTCAAATATAATGCGCATGGCAAGATAAGAGAGAAATAATACAAAACACAAGAGCATAGAGCATCAAATTTATGATATCAAATTTAATATCTTGTCTTCAGGAGAGAATATCCTTAGATAGAGGAGGAATGACCTATTATAGAGTTTTGTGAACCCAACGTTTCGGACTACCAAGTGAGTCCATCATCAGGGGATGTGCCAATAGATATTCTTCAAATCTTAATGATGTAGCCATGAGCTATGTTTAGGGTATATATATAGGTTCTTAAGGAAAGATATGAGAAATTAGGTCGGCCATTTTTTTTAATAATAATATCATATATTATCATTTATATCATTATTATTATTAATTCATTCATTCATTAATTATTTAATTTATTTATTTATTTATTATTGTGTTTAATTAGCTAATTAATAAGTTAGATAGGTGGATTAATTAATTAATTTATTAAATAGGTTAAAGGGATAAATAGATTAATTAATTAATTTTATAATTTATAGATTTTATTATTATGTTTACTAATTTATTTATATATAAAATTAATTATTCTAAATAATGGTTTGCTTGATTTATTAATTTGTGTTAAATTAATTATTTAATTTATTTATTTGTTTTATTTTATTTATTTATTATTTTATTATTATTATTTATTATTATTTATTTTTTCCATTTTTTTTAAGAGTTGATTAATTAATATTTTTTATTTATTCTTTTATTAATATGGTTTATTAATTTATTAATTTATTAATTTAATTTGATTAATTAAAAATTAATTGATGAGTTATAAAATTAATTACTTAATTTTATTATATTTGTTGATTTAATTATTATATTTATTACTTTTATGTAAAATTATCAATTACTTAACTACTCTATTTGATTTAATTAATTAAAAGTTAAATTAATTTTATTATTTATTAATATTTATTTCTTTTCTTACTAATTAAAGTATTTATATTTGATTAGTTAGTTTTATTTATTCAATTAATTAATTTAATTCATTAATTAATCCTTGTAGGATTGGTGAGATATTTCTGCTATAGTATTATCTAAAATTCCTAGGGTTTTTTTCTTTTTTCTTTTTTTTCTTTTTTTTTAATTGTCAATATCATTATCAATTTTAACATTGCATATGAGAGATTGGATTTGGTTTTTAATAAACTAAATGTTTGACCGTGGTTTCTTCTTTCGGCTTTGCTTATGCCATGAAATGCAAAATTAAAGATGTGGGTAGCATGGATAGTAAACTTCATTAAAAAAATATATGTGAAAATTGGTGCTTTGGATCATTATCAGTGAAAAAAAATGTCAAATTAGTGTTTCATAATTTAGCTTTATTCATCACAAAACTGAGTGTTCGCCATCGCAAATTTCACGAAGAGAATGAACTATTAAGCATTCAATAATTGTCTTAGGAAGCAGGGACCTAGGCTTTTGTGCTTTCAGTGGTGAAAAGTGTTGAGAATTCAATAAGGTACTAAGGATGCTAATTCTCTTAACTTCATAATTGTTTGTGTTACCTTTTTACTTATTTTCTTTGTTCCTTATTATTACAGTGTGTGATACATCAAACAGCTACCAAAAAAATAAGAACAATGACATAGTATATAGGTTGCAAGCAAAAGCCAAAACCCCTCCTCTTGAGGGTGAAACCTATAAATATCCTCTCTTCTTATAGATTCTTTAATTAACGAATACCATGACCTAGTGACTTAGACAAATACCCTCCAAGATCAAGATCAACTCGACCTCCTGCTGCAGTGACTTCGACCTCCCACTATAGATCTGAAATTCTGTCTCATGGCAACTGCTACTACTCCTAGAGACTTTGATCTCCTTTGAATAGACTTCTCTTCCTCTTTGCTTGCCTTCCCTTGAGACTTAGGGCTAATGAGATGCCCTAAGTGAGCTTCGCTTGCTTTTCCTTCTCTCTTTCCTTCAAGATCGCACACCAATTTGTACTAGCTCTCAAATATAGTGATACTTGTTGTTTATATGCTTTGTCTTTCTATGAAACAATGGATCTTCAGACAAACATATACAACTAGTGTTATCACAACGTATCATAATAAGGTTCATCAGTCCTTCAAACAAATTGGATAGCAACTTCCTCAACCATATTGCTTCTCCACTTACTTCACAGGCTGCAACATATTCACCTTCAGCACTACTCAAAGCAACTGAGTCTTGCTTTCTACTCATCCATGAGACCATGGAGGATCCCAAACTAAAACATCCTCCCATAGTGCTTCTTCCATCTTGCTCACTGCCTCCCCAACCGAAATCTGTATATCCAATTAATTGGACATCGTTCCTTCTATCATTCTTTAGATAATAGTGGATGGTTCCTTGTAGATATCTCAAAATATGTTTTGTTGCTACCCAATGACTGAGAACATTTACTGCAAAGCATATGTCTAGAAGTATTCACCAAGTATAACAATGAGCCAATGAGTTGCCTATACTTGGAAGGATCCACCAGGCTAGATTCGGAACTCCTTAGTCTCTTCAAGTTTGTGATCATTGGAGTAGTCATAGGTTTGCATTCCATCATGTCAAACCTTTCCAGTATCTCGATCACATACTTTCCCTCACCCAAATAAACTTCATTAGGTCCTTGCAGACTTCTAGTCCCAAATAGTAGTGCATCATCCCAAAATCCTTCATGTCAAATTTTGCAGCTAGTTGCTTCTTACATTCTTCAATTCGACCTTCTACACCTATCAAGATAAGATCATCTACATACAAAAGAATTATTACAAGTTCGCCATCTACAACCTTAATGTAAAGGTTTGAATCAATAGAGCTTGTTGTGAAGCCTATCCTTTGAAGGTATGCACCCATCCTAGCATACCATGCCATTGGTGCTTGTTTGAGGCCATATAGTGCCTTCTTTAGCCTGCAAACATATGTCTTTCTATCTTTGACTTCGAATCCCAAGGGTTGCTCTATGTAGACTTCTTCATCTAGTGTGCCATTCAGAAACGCAATCTTCACATCCATTTGGTGGACGTTCCATCCCATCGATGCTGCCAGAGAGACTAATGATCAAATCGTTGTATATCTTGTTGTTGGAGCAAATGTCTCTTCATAATCGATGCCTTTAAGTTGAGAGAAGCCTCTGGCCACAAATCTTGCTTTATACTTATCTATACTTCCATCGGCTGCATGTTTGATCTTATAGATCCACTTTGAAGTAACTACAGATTTGTCTTCGCACCTAGGTACGATCTCCCAGTCTCTATTCTTCATTATAGATTGATATTCTTCGTTCATGGAATCCTTCCATTCTCGATTATTTACAGCCTCTTTAAAGGAGGATGGTTATGCTTCTATCAATTTTGTCATGTATGCAACATATCCAGAATATCTCTTGGGTTTCTTGCTTTCTCTAAATGAGTCTGCTGCTCCATGACCTTCTGCCTCAAGTAGTGTAGATTTCAACCAATTAGGTGTTTTCCTTGTTTCAGGGATGACCACAGGTCGAACAAGTTCACGGGGACCTTCTTTTTCATGGTGTGATTCTTCTTTTCCTTGGTCAACTTCCTCCTCAAATATCAAAAGTCCTTCATCATCAGAGTCTATAGAAAGTTCCTTTAATTTCTTGAATGTTATGCTTCCATCAAATATAACATCACGATTGACTTCTATGTCATGTCCATCTCTCATGTAGATCCTATAAGCTTTTGATGAGTTTCCATACCCAACAAATGTTCCCTTCATGCCAGAAGGATCCAACTTCTTTTGTCCTTTGGTATATGAATATATACAGGACACCCAAAGATCCGAAGATGATCTAGAGATGGCAATATGTTAATTCAATAGGGCAGTGAGTATGTTAATTCTCTTAACTTAATAATTGTTTGTGTTACCTTTTTACTTATTTGCTTTGTTCCTTATTATTACAGCGTGTGATACATCAAACAGCTACCAAAAAAATAAGAACAGTGACACAGTATATAGGCTACAAGCTAGGGCCAAAACCCCTCCTCTTAAGGGGAAAACTCGTGAATCTCTTCTCTTCTTATAGATTCTTTAATTGACAAAGACCATGACCTAGTGACTCAAACAAATATCCTCCAAGATCAAGATCAACTCGGCCTCCTGCTGCAATGACTTCGACCTCCACTATACATCTGAAATTTTGTCTCACGACAACTACTACTGCTCCTCCTAGAGACTTTGATCTCCCTTGAATAGCCTTCTCTTCCTCTTCACTTGCCTTCCCTTGAGACTTAGGGCTAATGAGATGCCCTAAGTGACCTTCGCTTGCCTTTCCTTCTCTCTTTCCTTTAAGATGAAACTAGAGATAGACCCAACGCAGAAACCCTAACTTCGACTTTCACAAGAGAGATAGATCTAGCCCAAGCACTTCGACTTCTTCGACTTCCTCTTCTTTGTACCCTCTTCTTCGACTTTTTCTCTTCCTCATCTTCGCATAGATTGAGATGAGTGAGTGTGCCTAATGGAGGATGAGTTCCTCTCTATATATAGGCTCTTCCAAGGGGTAGATGTGGCTCTTCATGTAGGCCGACTTGACAGCGCCTTAGGCCGACTTGATCTTGGAGGTATTTCGGCACTTTAAAGACATAATATATTTTCTTTACAAGATACAATGTGCCCATAGGGTCTTCAATATATGACAATGACTCTTTAACCTAGGACAAACCCTAGAAGCACTTAATGGGTGCTTGACCTATAAAATAAAAGAACTTGAGCATGAAACCCATGCTCCAATAAAAAATTAATTTCATTTAATTATTTACAAGAATACATTCCATACTTATGAAGACCGAACCTTGTCACACATTCTTCAACAAAAACATTGTTAAAGCCACTTTGTCTATGATTACATTAAAAATATAGAGTTGTGAATCGTTTTTCCCCTAATAAGTGACCTAAAAAAATTGTTTTTGAAGACTTATGGAGGCATCTAGCTATATAACAGTGTGAAGCAAATTTAATATTTAACAACAAAGCACATTATCATATTCTTTTTGGAGGAAAAGATATTGTAAGTTGATTTAAGGCCCTAAGCAACAGCTCCTTTCCAAATTCCAATGTCTGAGTTAGTAAATGCAGGGCCTATAAGGTCCTAAAGGGTTTGAAATGGCTTTGATACCAAAATCTAATACCCTAATTTTTGGAATTTAACCAGAGAATCTAAATTTAACAATTAACATCAATTCTAATGCCCCATTTTTTGCAACTTAACCAGATATTCTAAATTTAACAATTCATTTTCAAGTACTTACCTGAAAATATCATTTGAAGGCATTTCTAGTCTATTGTTGCTCCCATTCTTGCTACCAAACCAACCCTTTTCCTCCCATCCTATCTCGGATCAACCTATTTGGTTTCTGGACCCAGAAGACTTTGAAATAGAAGTCTTATGGACCCTGTGTCGAAGTATTATGACCCCCGTGCTAAAGTATTATGGCCCCCGTGCCCAAAACTCCAAGAACAATTACTCAAGCCTTTGTGTCTCTCTTCGTCTTTTTCACAGTTTCCGCTTCTCCAACAGTTAAAAATAAAACTCTCCTTTCGTGCTCCTTCATATGATGTTTTGTCACCCTCTAAATTTCTCCTCTCCTCCTTAAATTGTCGAGGTTCCTTCACCACCCCAATCTCTCCACCGCCTTCAATTAGATTTCTTCGAGAATTTGCAAGTGGTCACTGCGTTCTCTTGACACCGAGACTTAATGAAATACCTTATGAGTTATATTTAATTATTTCAATTTGTATTACGTCGCTTTTTATTGTATTATGGTTTTAGCATGAATATATATATACCTTTTTATAATATATGTTATATTCCCATTCATTTTGTATAATACGTATATGATAGTTTTTTCTTTTTGTTAGAATTATAATTATATATACAATTCTATTATATAAAATAAAGATACATGCGATGTATTGTACAAAATACAAAGGAATTTTATATATATGCTGATGGTACACAAATTAAGTACCCCACTCGATATATTCATTATATTATGGTGAGTTAGGTATTTACTTCAATAATCAATTTGTTACCCTAAACCTAGACATTTTTCAATATTAGCCAATATGTATACTAGTGCAGTACATGCGATAAATGCATATGTAGCTAATATCCCTATGCTCCCATTTATTCCACATGGGTCATTACATAACTCAACTTACCACAACACCGTTCTTACTTTTGACATAGTGATTGGAGTCAAAGGTACATCTTTTGAATTCTTTCTCTCCCAAATATCCATCATTTTTTATTGACAATGACTCAGGAACTTACTACAGCACATAAAAAGCTTTCTTCAATCTACATGCCATCTATTCCTACATTGTAACCTGAAATCCCTATGGTTGGGACATGTATACCTCTTCCTCTAAAGCATCATTGATGAAGGCACTCTTCACATCCATCTAATGTAGCTTCCAACTAAATTGTGTTGCCATGGATAGAAGAAAATGAATTGTGTCCATTTGTACAATGTGAGCCAATGTCTCCTCATAGTCAATCCCCTACATTTTGAGCAAAGCCCTTTGCAACTAACATTACTTTATGCTTGTCAAGCACTCCATCTACCTTATACTGGAATTATAGACCCATTTAAAATGCATGGGTTTTCTTCCTAGAGGTAGCTCTATGAGCCCATGCTTGATTCTTCATCAATGTTTTATGCAACTTGCAAATCCTTTTCCCATTCCAGGCTACCTTTAGTTTGTTCATAATCCTAAGGCTAAAAAGAGTTTTTAAGCATAATCATAGCATAATACACCATAGAAGATGTCTCAACTCTTTACGATCTAACATATTGATGCACACCAACAATTTCATCCAATGAGCATCATCATTATAATTTACCATACAAATGCCCTTTGTAGTCTACCTTCCTAGTTCATATCAAATAGCTCATTCAAGTGAGCATCAATACAATCATTGTAGTTGTTGTTGACCAAGATGTGCACCTAAATGTGGGAAAAGTCTTCAACCCCATAAGGTGTAGTCTTCAAGGCGCAACGCTCAAAGAAGGGGTTATCACATATTCCCAACTCTCTCCTTATTTAAGCTCTCTCCTAGTTAAGCTATGGGGGGTAGTCCCTAAATATGATTATTAAAGGAAAACATGTTGAAGACAACAAGTTCTAGGCGATAAAGGGCAAGGTAAGCACCATTCAATATAGCTTGAATTCAAGATTGATTAGCAAGTATGAATATTAATGGGATAGGTTTGATTAAATCAATATGACATCCAATAAGATAAAAGATGAGAGACCAATGCCTTTTAAACAATGCTCAAATAAAGTTACAAAACTTGAAAAATAAGAAAATGATGCTTCAAGTTATAAAATAGGCAATGTTGCAAGACAAGCATTAGTGGAACGATATCACCATATTGAAATATGAGCAAGAGAAAGATTTACAGGATAAATGAAACTTATACTTGTAATTTTGAGAAGAATGCTCAAATAACATAGAATTGATATCAATGAACAATGAGCAAGTAACTGAAATGACAAGTACAAGAGAAATACAATGTAATACTTGCAAGTAAAATTGAATGCTCACAATTCAGCTTGTACAATGAACAAATGCAAGATGAGACAATGTTATGTGAGTGTGATGTAAAGTGATCTTGGTAAATTTTATTAAATGCATAATCCATGGTGAAAACTTCCCCTCAATTCCTCAAAACTTGGTAAGAACTGAGGAAGTCTAGAACAAGGAGGCACTAGTCCTTCATTAACGATACCCACCTAGACTCAAGACAGCCTACGTGCCTTCGTTCCTACAAGGGCTCAGTGTTGATAGGTGGTTGTCACTGATGTCAACCCAAGCAGCACCAGGAGTTGCCCTGCCTTTTGTCGCTCAATATGACATGGCAAATCATTGATTATTGCATCCATACCATCCTAGATGGATTCTCCTCATCAAGATGTTTCCAGTGGTATGTGGCACACCACGTAGTTCTTCACGGTTTGAGAGATATTTGTGTTTGACGTTAAAGACCCCAATGAGTGCGCAAAAATCCCAAGGGGTGGTAGCATGGCACTCTTTCATTGGCTATTTGTCATTAGACATCAAGCATAAGGGTTCTTTATCATGTTTGGTGGAGCAATCATCTTGAGGAGGGCATCACAAGTGTTTTGCACCCATAAGGAGTATCGTTTATATACTAAAGGCTAAATCCATTCACCGAAAGGGCAAAGGGCCTTCTTGCTTAGACTTTAAGGCAAGAATCCTTTAAAGTTTAATTCAAAAAGTCTCCTCCAATGGTCATCTTTGAGGTCCTTTCTAGTCAAGGGATCAACTATAAAAGGAGGCCTAAACCTCACCTCAAGTGCATGCACTTGAAATGATTATTCCTTGAAAGTTACCTCTGAAATTAATTTGACCCTTGTGCAGGAAAGGGCAGATCCGAAGAGAGGGTAATTCTGTGATTAATTGGCTTGGTTTGAAGGTTCGTTTGGGAAGTCTCCTTGTTGAGGGAAGACCGAACGTCAGTTTTGGAAGAGAGGCTTATCCCTAACAAAGTCTCTTGACCCTTATTGCATATCTTCTTAAACTTCGGACCTGAGATTACATCTTCGGCCCTAGTGTCAAGAGCAAGGGTTTTTCTATTGCATTTTATTTTTGGGTTCTGGGGATTTGCTTGGGAATATTTCCTTTTGCAGGTGGAGAAACCAGATCAGCGAAGGTGCTACAGACCCTCGGCCCTTTAGGGCATCACATCAGCGGATATCATCTTCTTTTTGTAGATTAAGGGCTTGTTTATCTGAGCTGCAGTACCTATCCTAAAGTATTTGCATCTGCGGCCTATCCAGCGAGACATTTTATTATTAATACTTTGACTTAATTCTGGAAAAATGAGCACTGTCAATGTTATCACTGAACTGATTTATGGTCTTGAAGTCTCGATCAAGTGTGTGATAGATGGTTTGGTTCTGAGCATAAATCTACATGCCTAGAAGGAATACTTTATGCGTTTTTGTGATTCAGCCTTCATATTTTCTATGGTCTTAAACTCCTAATCTCTGCATACAACCAGTGGCAACAAATTCAAATTTTCTCGCTTTATGGATTGTCTTTTGTAAAGATCTGTGGTTCCGAAAAGCTCACCTATTTGGCCCTACTATAAGACGTGGTCCTGTACAAAAACAACCCACTCACTACGGTCTTGATTCTTGACTAGCATCTTTTCTCTGTGGTTTAGAAGGAACTATGAATAGTGTGGATTAAGGTCTATATGTATATCTATCAAGTGAAGCGGACTTCAACTACACAGTCAAGGATTGAAAGACTTACTCGTTGACCACAACAGTGATTCTGGAAGATTCCTACAGTACCTTTTGATATAAGCCAGATTTGAAGTCTCTTAACCTAGACAGCAACGGAGTGTAGAGCTATGGGAGAAGCTATCCATTCATATCTTTGTGGCATATACAGTGATTCTTAATTTCTTTGTACCTATAAAAGCTTTTTCAACATTTGACATGTTTCTGAAGCCTAAAGTATTCTCTACAAGAAGCAGTGAACCCTACAGCAAAGTTTGAAGGCAGTACATTGTTTTAATTTACAGGACAGTGCAAGGGTTTCTCTTATGACAGTAAAAATAGTGTTGAAAATTTCTACCAGATACAGTTACATATCCACATCACCAAACCTGTAAGTGAAGATTTGGCAAACTCTCTCTCTCAAAACACTCTCAAGGTAACATTCATCAAGGAACATCAATTTGAAAGGAAGGGCATCTGTAAGAGTTTTACTATTGACAGCAGTGGCATCAAGTACAGTATGGAAGGATTCCAACCTATGTTGAGTTGAAAACATTTCTTCAGAAATAACTCTAGAGATGGTTTTTGCAGTGTTAAGAAAGCAGCAGAGTATGACAAGCATCTTCTCACAACAGTAAAGAGTAACTTCATCATCTGCTACAGAGACAGAAAAGTACTCAAGGTCTCATCATTAGCAAACATTGTACAGTCAGAGTCTTGTGAAAATTTTGTAAAAGCATCATTGTACAAGGGAATTGTGGGAATCATTTACACTAGGTGTTTGTTGTTGGGACAAGGGCTTAGGTCTTAAGTTTTTGGTCAGTTCAAGAAAAATCATTGTATATCGTTGTAAGTGGACCATTGTCCCTGGTACGGAAGTCTAAACCCTCTTTAGTGGTTAACACGGTGATCTTGCAGTCGTTAGAGCCACAATATCTGCAGCATCGGAGGCATCGGGCTGTTAGAACTCAAGGGGAGGGATCGTTAATCAAGCCATAGCTTGCTTGCCCTTGGTTTCTCTCAACAACCTACTCTAAAGACTAGTTTCAAAACATCTAAGGGAGAGGAATCATCTAGTTAGGCATATAGTCTAAAATAAACCAAGATCTTGCATATCACTTAGTTTCTTTAGGTGTTGCATTTCATATAGGGTAGTGAGGCATCTTAAGGCAACAACTATTCATCTAGTTACGTGGCACTGGTCTCTCAAGATAATCTAATCTAATCCTTAAACTTGCTAAATTAACCAAGTTGTTAGGCCATTCAGTGGTGTCTCCCGAACTTCTCGATTGTCGACAAGTCTTTCCATCTTCACATTTCATAGGGACTACCCCCCATAGCCTGTTGTAGGGAGACAGCTCGAATGGAGAGGTCGGCAATCAGAGTGACAGCCCCCGACCTGATTGTTGTCGCATATCACCTATACGATTTGAGTGACAACATTTTTTGGCGTCGTTGTCGGGGATAAGTTTATCTTCTTCTCGGCAGTTCGACATCTTCTCATCACCTTGTTCACCATCACATTTTTCTATATGCACCTTTAACCCCTGGGCGTTTGGGTTAGTTTCCTATTTGGGTGGCGACTCTACTCATTCATCCATTCACAAAAGCTTACTAGAAGAAATCTTGGTAGCTTGATTGAACAAATTACATTCTAGTAAGTGTTCATTTTCTCTCGAATAAGAAGCCCTCCCTGATATCCACTTGCTTTTCCCTGACCCAGGGATAGAGTTTTTCTCTTCCTGGTTCTTGAACTAACTTTTTGATTCTTTTCCTTTTGGGTTTTAGAGTTAGATTCATGTTCAAGTGGCGACTCCACTTCTTTCCTTTTTTACAAGAATATTTGCTAAAAGCTCACTTCTTAATTTTCTTGAATAGGGATCTCTCTCTAAAATTTATTAGCTCCTTTTCCCTTTAAGCAAGTCATCTGGAATGACTTGTTCGCCCCTTGTCATTTTACTAACATTCCTCATGACATTCTAAAAAATGCCACTAATAATTTACCTTCTTTCACAAGTAATAATGTGATCACTGCTAGAGATCATCTCATAAAGTTTACTCATCATATGCTAAGGTCTCCTAGTCCCGTGTGATCTCCTCTATTGGCTACTAGCTTTAGGAGTGGCATTACATGGGAAACCTCGTTTTTGGTTGCGTGGTCTCGGTTCCTGACATCACATACATCACTCCCCTCTACTCATTATAACCCATTTTCACATGTTTCCCATCTGGGTCCACATTTGTCCATTGGGTCCATAAGGAGTTAGCCTCCCCTTCCCCTTTTCCACAATTTCGGTCGGGCTTGGAACATTGCCCCAAAGGTTGATGCAGCTAAAAAGAAAGTTAATAGCATAATTTGGCCACTTACAACAGGAAATATACCATAAAATGCAAAAGATGGTCGGGACATAAAAATTTAGCATGTGGGAAAAAGTCAAACATGAACTCTACTCCTTATCATGGCCATAACCTCGGTTCCTAGGGCCCCTATGTGAGCCCCCTACATCATTAAAGAACCCATGATTGTTCCAACCCCTAGTAGGTGATGAATTGGCCAACCTTAAGAGGGTATTCACTACTATATCATTCACATCATGCTATCATTCCCTAGAGACCCGAGCAGTTATGAAAAAAAATCAATAAAAGGCAAAAGGCATGTGAAGAAGGGTGGAAAAACAAAAGTCGGGGTAACTCATATACCACGATTGCTCCCTCCTACATCTATACACCCAAGTGTCGGCTTTCCTCATCATAGCTACCGTTGTACCATGGCATGTGACTTGGAGCCTTCCTAAATGCCCCTATGTTCCATCATTATATCACATGACACCTGCCATATGATGGATGTATCATGGACTTGCCACTCCGTTAGAGGTTGAGACCACTTTATAGGGTCCTTAATTAACCCTGTTCTTGAAATTGGAGACACTTGTACACTCTAAAGCCCATTATGGAAGGGTGTGCCACTATGAAGTGCCCACTTGGTTCTATGACTTGTAAGCTCATTTGCACAATTACACTAATGATTTGTTGTACTCGAAGGTGAGGAGACGCATTGGATCTTATGCAAGATTGCAGGTGGGTCTTCATCTTGGGGTTTAGTCTCCTTATACGAGGTTCAAGCCCTCCATAGGGTCACACTTGCATTTGTATGGTGTGCATTGAGAGCCATGGGCCTCCACTATCGCTAAAAGAAGATAGCCATGCCATGGGATCCTTTAGCACCATTCATTGCTTGCTCGTGTCCAACTTATTTGATGATGATGATGCACCTGGACAACCTTGCCCAGTCGGCTCCACTCTTGCACCACACACTTGGCAGTTGATCCAAGGCCCAAATGGGCTTGTGTCTCACCATGGGAGACAAAGGGAGGTCTTGCATCATTGTCCATCCCTTACAGATGGGATACATGTTTATTTGATTCAGTTGGAGACCCATGAGGATGATTTTGTGCCCCCACAGCCACTTAGAGGCACCACAGGCCATTTGCTTGGAGATTAAGCCCCCCCCCACCTTCATCACTATTACTGGAGCCCTCCTACTCATTTTGGCACATGAGGGACTTCATTTGGCCTTCCAACAACCCTATTAGCTATCTTTATATCATTCCATCCCTCTTGAGAGGCTAATTATTCTTATTATGGAGCTATTTGGTGGGCTTGTCACCAAAGTATTGTTATTTTCCACATTATTTTATTATAGGGGCATCATTAGGCTAAATTAGGCTATTCGAACCCCTTCGAGGATTGTATAGATATAAGAAAGGAGTTCTCTCTCATTTATCATCACTTGGATTTGGGATATATCTTTCTAAAGATTTTAGACCTGCAATTTGTGGCATGGTTTGGATGATTAAATGCATTTTGATGTGTGGAATATTTTCGCTACCCTTGGAGCTTCTATTTTGCAAATGTGATGGATGGATATAATCTCTTGTCATGTATGTGCTCTTTTCATGCAAATTTCCTGATAATTTATGTCTAATGTACGAAACGCTATGCTTTGATTGTTACCAAAAAATAAATGTGAATTAGTGAAACACTTGTAATCTTGGCTCATTGCATATGTTATTCATCTTGGCAAGAAGAACAAAATTTCCTAGGGGTAGGTTGTGCACCTTTTACCTTGAAACTCCATCAAATCTTGCATATCGAAGTATAAAAGTCCAAAGTTGTCACGTAGTTGCATCCATTAGTAGTGAAGTTGCTTAAATGCATTTTGATGTGTGGAATATTTTCGCTATCCCTCTTGGAGCTTCTATTTTGCAAATGTGATGGATGGATATACTCTCTTGTGAATTTGAGAAACACTTGTTTGTTGGTATTATGATGCATGTGTTGTACTTGATGGCAACCCACTTGTAGCAGAACAACTCACTTCTATATGGTAACTAGATGAATCTATAGAAGAGATATCAGATGTGACAGAATGCATTATAGTTGTGACAAAATGCAAGGCAGTTCAAAGGAATCAGTTAAGAAGTAATGTACAATGGCAACTCTCTCAGATGACAGTTCACAAAGCAGCAGGTTAACAACAAAGAATTACAGATCAGACTACAAAGAATGAAAAAAGAGAGATATACGCAGGTTCACCTTGACCAAATTGCATATACACGCAGGTTCACTGAACACAAGTAGCGTATACATACACACGCACTTTCCCAAAAGGAAAAACGCGTATATGTTGGAAAACTAAGTTTTTGGTCAGAGGTATTTGGTCCAAGGTATTTTGATCCATGGTATTGGTCCAAGGTATTTTGATCCATGGTATTGGTCCAAGGTATTTGGTCCGAGGTATTGACCCTAGGTATTTGGTCCAAGGTATTGGTCCTAAAGGTTTTGATCCATGGTATTGAGAAAGGCCTAAAACTATATAAGGAGAAGAAGATCATTAGGCCAAAGTGTGCAAGAATTGAATATCTGATGAAGTGTGAGATCTAGTATGCAGGTTATCGACTTATGGTGCTTTGCTTGATCTGAACCAAAGATGAACCTTAGCAGTTGATGAGGGATAAGATCTAATGATGGATCGAGATCTTAAGGCTTGAAATGAATTATGATTATATGGTTTGGTCATGTATAGTCTAGATCTAAATACTGACGCATGTGTTGTTCTGTAAATGTTATGATCTAGGTATGACTGAAGTCTGGAATTGCTGCAAAATTATGAATTAATATTTGCAGACATATACGTTGGTTGGCTTTGATAAAAGCACGTATACACGCTAGTTCAACACGTCTAAGTAGCGTATACATAATGAAATGTGATACTTGAAGTTGCAGTTGGATCTGGCTGTTGTTGCAGAATTCTCAGTTCTGCTCTGTGTTTTGTTGACTATATTTTGATGACAGTATACTGAATCTTCATATTGATTGATTGTGATTTGCTTCAGTGACGATGGGCTTTCAGTGATTCAGTTGTGGGTGATTCAGAGATTTATGATTGAGTTTCAATGATTGGTTAATGCAAGATGTATTTGATGGTTGTAGTGCAGTGGTGATTGATTTTGAGCTTCAATGTTGATAATGGGTCCAGTATGAAAATTAGATGAAACGTGGCCTTCATGTGTACTGTTGTGTACCATGAGCATCCAGTCTGAAAATTTACGAAACGTGGTCCCTGGAGGAAGAGAGAAGGTTGTAACCTTCTGTAGGTCGGCACCTACGTACTAGTAAACATATCGGCTAGTACAAGAGCTAGGGGGTGTAAAAATTTCTCATTTCCCACCACGATTTTCAGTTTCACCTTATTTCTCCCATATAGTTAAATGCCCTTTCCCATATCCATACATTCAACAACTAAAACCAAACAAAAAAAAAAAAAAATTGCTGAAAACACAAATTCTGGAAATTTTACAGAATGCTGGAAAATGCAGAAATAAAAAATCAGCAGGTACAAACAGTGATTTAACACATTTGAACACAGTGATTTTTGGTCAATGTGACCCTGGAAAAACCCCCTACAACTCTTGGGGAAAACCAGTTCGAGAGCTCTTCTTTATTTCTGAAAATGCTTTTTTTACAGTGAGAAATATTCAGCAAAAAATCAACAAGCAAATTTACAACTTATCTCTTTTCCCGTGCCTCACAGCAAACTGGAAATTACAGCAAACAGGACAGCAATAAATGTTGTACGGCCTCCTCGATTTTCATGCCCACTTTCAGCCTTAAATGTTGTTGTACATCCTGCATTAAATGCGCTATACAAACTACAATAAATGCGTTCTATAGACCTCGATTTGCGTGTAGAAAAAAACAGCAAACTGCTCCTCGATTTTTGTGTAAACCACTCCTCGATTTCTGTGCAAACCAGCTGTACAGATTTCTAGAAAATCGTGCCAAAATCAGCCTTCCACTGTGTGCTGAATCAGCTGTACAAATCTGCTCAACTGCTGCCTTGGAATGTGTGTCAAGTTGTTGTCTCCTTGTCCAGAAATCTCTCTTGCTCTCTTGCTCTCCTTCTCTCAATCTGCTCATGAAAGAATGAATGACCTTTTGCCTCCTTTTCCTCCTTTAATCTAATCCTAAGTGACTTTTGGGTAACCTCTAAATCCAATGGCTGAAATAGATTGAGATCTAGGGCTGAGATTAAATGCTCATTTAAATCTCGCTTTCTATTTTTTAATTCACCCCACTTTAATAAAGACCCACTTAGTCATTTATTTCCAAAAGTCACTTTTCCTTTCTAATTTTACATTGACTTTATTAAAGTCACTTTAAAATTAGACTTTAGTAACTTTATCACTTAAAGTCACTTTTAAATTAGATTTGACTTTATAAAAATTATAAAGTCACTTTAGGAGAAAATTAAATTCTTTTGGACACTTTTCCCTAGGCCAAAGATCAAAGCCTTAGGGAACCACCTGTCCTCCGGTACCAAA
>APFE030996735.1:53811-65439 GCA_000404065.3 Pinus taeda
CCCACTTAGTCATTTATTTCCAAAGTCACTTTTCTTTTCTAATTTTACATTAACTTTATTAAAGTCACTTTAAAATTAGACTTTAGTAACTTTATCACTTAAAGTCACTTTTAAATTAGATTTAACTTTATAAAAATTATAAAAGTCACTTTAGGAGAAAAATTAAATTCTTTTGGACACTTTTCCCTAGGCCAAAGATCAAAGCCTTAGGGAACCACCTGTCCTCCGGTACCAAATTTCAACAGGGGGTTGCAGCGCCCTTCCAGTAGTAGCTGGAGAACGAGAGAAAGTAGTAACCTTCTGCAGGTAGAAGCCTGCATACCAGTATGAGTTTGCACTAGTACAATGTTGTAAACAGATTTTCTTATTATTAAAAGAAGACAGAGATGATAGCAACGGGTGGTTTTCACCCACATTGGGTTTCCACCTTAAATCTTGGTGTTCATGTGTGTTGCTTATATGTGATGGTTCATTCTATTATTAACTGCACATGGTTACTGTTTAATGTTTAATAAAGTAAATTGATGCACAGATTAAAGATCAACATATGATGAATTAACTGAATCATAAGTTTGCTGGATATACGCTAGTTGCCTTAAACACATGTGCGTGTACACGTGGTTACCTTCATTGAAGTAGCGTATACAAATTTGAGTATGAAAAGAAAAAGATTATTGACTTGACTAATATTGATTCACCCCCCCCTCTCAGTATTATTTCCAACATTGTTATCTTGGCTCATTGCATATGTTATTCATCTTGGCAAGAAGAACGAAATTTCCTAGGGGTAGGTTGTGCACCTTTTACCTTGAAACTCCGTCAATCTTGCATATCGAAGTATAAAGTCTAAAGTTGTCGTGTAGTTGCATCCATTAGTAGTGAAGTTGCTTCTTTAGGCCTCCTTGAAGAGTGAAGTTCCCAAATCTTAATCATTTTGACTCCAATCTTCCCAATAGCCAGGCACTGGTCCTAGATCCTTGGTGATCACATTAGCTTAACGAAATATCATTATTTCACCTCTTCTCTTCCTCTTTTCTTCATCCCCTAAGGATAAGCAGATTTTCTAGGGCTTGGTGCGAAATTTTAGGAAGGAGGAATTTTAGGATTCCCTCTGATCAAGTTTCTTCATTTATGTCTCCTCTAGGCATCCTCCAGTTTTGAACGAATTTCGACGGTGGTATTTCAAATAAATTGATGCCCTAGCTATCACACCAAGAGGGAACCCTTGAAGTTGCCTTGACTTGGGAATTTCTTAAAGGTTTGCACTTTGTAGTTCATCATTCAAAACATTTTCTCTTAGTTATAGGTGATCATTGGATGGGCCTTTACCACGGTATATCTCTCAATCCTTGGTCTCTTATAGTATTTCTCTCAAGAGGTTTTTTGTGGAAAGTCACCCAAGATTCTCACAAAGCTCACACTTTAATTGAACTTTCTATTGAATGAGCCATCCTTGCCTCACTTTGAACCCTAGCACAAACACATCAATCACAAGTGAGGGATTTTGGAAGTTACGATTTTTGGCACTCATCAATTTTTTTGAATATTCCTAAGCCCAAGGTCACCCTTCCGTCGATCCTTTCTTGGAGAGCCCTTCTTTTGCTTCTAAAACAAGCAACCTATTATCTAAGCCTCTCCTTTGAATGGGCTTTGGGAATCACATTGTGCATTGTTATTGACCTCATCATTCTAGTGATTTCCACCATACTGAGACTCCTCCCATCGATGAAAGTCCGTAAAGAGCAGGGTACATCGACTGAGGTGACAATGGGTCCTTGACCTGTTGTTGCCACTTGATCTAGTACTAGTCCCTTTGGAACCCCTCCTAGGACCCATGCTAAATTGAGCAGTAATAGGACCAGCATGACCCAACCGGTGAAATATTGTACATGTGGTTTGGCAGTTGATCCGATGCCCATATGAGATTTGTCTCACCCTTTTAGACATGGGAGGGGTAGCACCATTCTCCAAGCCCTCAACTATTGAGAAGATTCAGGTTATTCTATTGGATCTCTTGAGAAGAACTCAAACATGTTTCTTTAACTATTGGAGAATCTTTTGGAATGCATTTTGACATTTGGAGCTAATTCACATTTCTTCTTTGGAGCTATTTCTTGGATCTTGGATGGATATATTGCATGTCATCTTGTAAGTGTTTAATGTTGATGGAATTTTTCTCTTGAATTTCATTAGTGTATGGCACTGTTGCTTCTAGAATGTGTTAATTGTGCCCTAATTATTGAAAATTAATTTTTGAAGGCTTTCTAGTTGAGTATTTCATCTGTTATTCAATGTATGGCATGTAATGAATGTTCCTAGTGGAGAAAACTCTCGAACTCTCCATGAAATTCCATTATCTTTGAAGTGGGTAAATACTAAAACGTGGTACCTAGGGCATCATTTTTAAGCCTCCTTTGAGACGATTTAGCTCATCTTGAACATCCTAAGACTCCATATGCCCAAAGGACAAGGCATTTACCCAAAACCTTGGTGGTCATCTCTACTTTTCATCCATAATTTTTTCTCTTAAAATTCGGTCCCTTTAAGGCTAGGGCAAAAAATCAAGGGCTTGCATCAAAATTTTAGGGATGAGACTTTTTGGGAATTCAAGAGCCTAAACATCAAGCTTAGGGTCTAGGCTACCTATGCTCCAAGTTTGGTGGGCATCCACTCAAGTTTCATCCATAAAATCTCTTGCCCTAGGTGTTGCTCCAAGAGGGAAACCCTAGTTTCTTCTCCCTCAACTTGGAGACTTCTTTTAAGGTTGTATGAGCTTAGTACTTGTTGAAGTATATCTCAAGAATCTTTTTCTCTCAGGCCTTGACCTTGTGAATACCTATTACCATCAAAAAACATCAAATGACAAAAACCTAGGTCTTGTGCCTTCTTTTATAGGGTTTTTGTTAGAGAGTGATTTGCTTCTTTGAAGCCTTGAACCTTTTGAGCCTCTCTTTCGAATGAGCTCTAGCTTTATCACTTTGTGCCCTATACCTAGCATATCTATTCTAAGTGATCTCCTTCCTACCAAGACTCCTCCCATCAGTGAAAATCTGTAAGGAGCAGGGGATCTTGGTTGTGGAGATTGTGGGCCATTGTCCCATTGTTAACACTTAGTCGAGCTCTGTCTTGTAGGGTTTCCTTCTCCAATGCCTGCTAGATTTTGTGGTAACATGAGGGTCATCAACTACCCCTATTAGGTGCTCCCAAATGACAATGAAAGAAAAGACGTCATGGGGAGGAATAGTTCCTAGGCTAACCCTTCAATTGACAAGTGTCGTGGAAAGTGTTATGGTTAAAGGTGAACTTCATGAGAGGTGTCATAGTCTTGTACATAGGTTATGCAAGACCATCATCCATGAGCGCCTCTGTAGAGGGAGATCTTTGTGCCTGAGTCAACCTTTCCTCAATCTTTGTTTTTCCACCCCTTAATTAGCCTTTGCTTTGATTAGTTTGTTTAGCAAGCTTCATTGATATCATTTTAATCCCCATTTAGCATGGGCAGTTTATTGCTCAAGGGGTTGGGATGTTCCTTTAAGTCCCTTTTACCTTGATAGGCTTGATATGTATGGGACTAGGGGTGATGGCTTCATATGAGGGGGTAGAAACCAAGCTATCCTGGCTTTTAATTTCATATTCATCCCTTGCCTTTAGTTTGCATTTTGACATTTGGCATTTTTTTATTCTTTCTTGCAACAGCATCAACCTCTTGGCATTTCCAAGCCTCTTCTTCTCATAAGACGAGCCAAACAGGAAACCAATACAAGCAACTAACAACTACCAACCAAAAGAAGGGATAATGGAGGAGGAGTGAGTGGAAAGTGTTAAGTATGGAAGAACATGGGCACGTTATCTCTATCAAAACCTCCTATTTGTGCCCCAACTGGACAGTGAAAGAAAAAGTTAAAACCCCATGGGGGTCTCACTACACTAGAAGGAATGGATGACCACCAAGGTGAACTAAGGCAACAAGTATAACTTCCAAACATCATGATCCATTATATGACTTCTGCCCATGATCCTTACTTCAATGCCTAAGATATTAACTGTAAGCACTTAGTATGAAACAATGTTAATGTACCTAATGCTTGTTGAACCACCTTCCTCAGATAAGTATGCTGATCAAGTGAATGAGCTGATAAATACTGAGTAAGAGGCATCTGTGAAGCTGCTGTGTGAGAAGCATGTAAGGCTGCTGGCTGGAAATCTGCATCATGGGAGAAACATTTTCTCCTTCAGTTTCCTGTGTATGTAGATGGGTACCAGGCTGCTCAACCACTAAGCCACATACCCATTTGATGATGAACAAACCCTGTTTGGAGTGTGGATTGATATTCAAACAGCCTCGAAGGACTGACATTCATGATCTCTGATTGGCCATGCACACATGTTTCACTATCAAACTATTTGTTTGGATACATTATCTAGCACATAAACTCATACCAAGACAATAAATGGCAGTGCTTGTACTTTCAAGCAATAACAGGTACAATGCCCATAGAAAAGCTTCCATGCATGAAAACATAACTAAGCACCTTTGCAGTACAATATATATGCAAAGCTTCACAAGCAGTGAACATCTGTGTCATGGCCGTCCTATGCAGTCCACTGCAGAACTCAAAAATCTACAACCAACTGCTTTACAGAGTTGGAAATTCATCCCATGAACAACCCAATTCTTGCCCATTGATTTGTCTCTGACAGTCCAGCTTGCAAGTAGACATACTACCTTCCTTCCATAACAAGGGATAGAATTATTTGCTTTAATATTTCCACTTTACACACAGCTTAGTGATAAGCCTGCTTATGGAGATGTCTCTAAGCTAAACCATTGGCACAGAAAGCACTTGACATCCTATTGCCTTCTCAGGCAGTGTCAATATTGCACATGGCATAGATAATAAATTTGGTCCTAAGGATTTCTATCTCATTAAGGCAGCTCCAAGCATCCAGAAAAAAGAGTCATGTAATTAACCCTGCAAGGATTTACACATGGTTCTGAATAAAAATGCAGCACAGATTCTCTGGAAATGTCTTCCCTGGTTATATGGCTATCTCTGAAAGGCTGAAGTCAACCAGAGGTGTAAGAAAAGAAACAAGCGATAAAGACTGCAGGTAATCAAAGATAATAAATAAGAAAACTTTTCATATGTCTCCTCCAACACTCCTCTGAGCCTTCTATTTTAAAAATGAAAAAAAGAACCTATAAAGAGCATTTACAGCAAAGATGCTTACCAAATTCACATAAACTAGAAAGCTCTCCAAGTTTTTGATCTTTAGGTCAATGTCTATGGCAATAAACATACTCTCGCTACATTTGTGGCAGACTGTCCACCTGCTATGAACTTTAGTTTGCCCTTTAACTAGGCACTCGGTAATTAGGCTTGCACCAAATGTACATAAATAATTCTACCATTATATTCAACCTTGGTTACCAATAAACCATTGTTTACCTTAAAAAAAGGGTCTTTATTTACTTCAATTAACCATTAATCAAACACTTTTAGATCTTAAAAATTATTCGAATTTTAAATTCTCAGCTAGCTCTCTTGTGAATATAGAATAATGCCGATCAGATTCTACTTCATTTGTAACCACAAAACCCTCCAAAGTCCAAACACACAATTCTGAATGCACAACTGCTCACATAAAACAGCAGAGACCTCTGAACTTGACTTTTGTTTCATTCCAGAGACCAGCAAATTCATCCAGAAACTTCACAAATTGACATGGATGGTTACATTGAAAAAATTGTGCATACTAATAATCACCACTGACATGAGGATTTCAACGCCATATCAATCGATGTCCCACAGCAGCTAAGAAGAGCAGAGAAAACTTCAAGATAGCCTTAACTAAGACAAGAAATCGAAGGGCCGCTTAGTCATAAAAGCAATTCAGGCACATCCACTGCCTGGTCATTAAAGAGATGTTCTTAATTTTCAATACCCTTTTCAAGATGAGATCCAAAGACAACGCAGCAAACTGACACTATATTTTTAGCTCTCATCAATCCCAAAAAGGGGTTAGCAAATACAACATTTCTGCTTGCAAGAGATAGTAAGAAATATCACCAACCAACTAATATGGACAGTAAAGTATTGGGTTGTAATTTTATTTTATTATCTTCATAAAATTGATCCCTACACTATACATAGCACTTCCATTCTAATGGGCATCTCTAAGAAAATCCCTCAATGTTGTAAAAAATGTGTTATATGTTCTAAATATCAGAACAGAGCTTGAACCTGCGACGCTGGAGTTGAATTTCAGTCTCTCCTGAACCACTAATAAATCCTCTTCCTCCACTAGATCTCCTGCAAAAAAAAATTCAAACTGCTTAAAAATCTTTCCCACTAGATCAACAATCCTGTAAAATATCGAACTATACAAAACATTCTCCAACCATGTTAGAAACAAAGACCGAAAATTTCTTTGTAAAAAGGTAAGTAACCCAGAAAGATTGCAGATTCATTTAACCCTATAGTTGTTTATGGGGACATCCCAAATTAATTAAACAAATCATAATGAAATGCAAACTATATTTTAAAAATAAAAAAAGAATGACCAAATATCAATCAATCAAATACGTCAAGTGTTGTATATTGCATCTCTGAGCTACAGCACAAAATTCCAATGGTTGTAAACAAATATCTAACAAATCATAATGAAATGCAAACTATTTTTTAAAAATAAAAACTTAATGACCAAAGATCAATCAATCAGATACCTCAACGTGTTGTATATTGCATCTTTGAGCTACAGCACAAAATTCCAATGGTTGTAAACAAATATCTAGTATGGCCATGAGATAGAATGTGTCACAGAGAGCCCACTGGGTTAGCTCAACCAGCTGTTACCAAATTTGTCGGGTAATTAGCTAGTTTCACGCCAGTAGGTGCCCAGTTTGAATTCCCCTAGGTTAGGGCATACTAGTCAACGCCAACAGATTTACTAAGGATGCCACCAATGAATGTAGGGAAGCAGCCCTTAGGTTTCCCAACAAGGTTTTCTCTGGAAAAAATAATGAATCACAGAATGATACCATAATCAAACTATTAACCATATCAACTTCCCTTGTTTATCAATATAGTCTTTCAAAATCTGTCTAAAAATGTTGTCTAGACAAATGTTTACAGCCATCGAAATATTCTGGGAAACCTTAAGTGACCATCAAGTAGCTCCCAAAGACAAAATTGTATCTCTCCTGAGTCCTATGTAGTATCATCAACAACCAAACTCCTCTTCGAAAAAACAAAAGGAAACTTGTAACAAGACATCAAATACTACATATCATGGTGATCCTGCGCTATTTATAACATTTAATGGCCCATGTTAAAGAGAAATGTCCATGTGTATCAAAAGGTACATGCTTTGCTTCTATCCAATGGTAGAAAATTGAAATTATGGCTAGAAGAAGAATCGATAGGAAGTGTACATGTCATTTGTATAACCCCCAATCGATCTTCCCTGTGAGAAACAAGAAGAAAACAGTAGTAAATAGAGATAAAACTATTTCATGCTCATACCTGAGGAGAGAGAATGACATGTTTTCTCCTCAGTACAAGCAATACTATCTGCCTGTAGTTTCATCTATGCAGGGCATTTCAAGATAATGTGTTCTTTGGTGTCAATATGCAAGACCTAAAGCAAAAGTATGTTGATCTCTGTGAATACTTTGATACAGAGCTTATGTGAACAAGCTCAAATTTGTCCAAGACTAAAATATAGATGATCCAGGAGCATTTACAAGGAATGTGCAGAAGAGAGTATCAGAGTTCAGCACATATCTAAATGCAGACGAAAGGATGACAAAGTTGAAACTTGAGCCAGCTTAATAGTGCAGAAGCAAAGTCTGCAAGGAAGTGTGGAGAGGAATTACAGTATTCGCAGAAGTGAAGAAAAAGTGCACTGTTGAAAGTTGAAACAGCTGGCAAGATGGAACTTTCAGCTAGAGCTATGGTGTCCTCTGGAGGTGACAGATGTATTATGTGTTGTAGGGCTAACCATTAATTTACTGAGTCTTGGCCAAGGAGGAGAAGGGGTATGTGGTCTATTTCGAGGATGGACAGGTACTTGTCAGGCCGAGAGAATCTAGCCTTGACTCGGTATGAGTGATTGGAAGCAGAGAGGATAACTTGTACATGCTGAAGGCTCAAGCTGTATGAGCACTAGCTCATGAAAGTGACAACCTGTGCAAATTTTGGCATGGGAGGATGGGTCTCTTGCATCACAGAGCTTTACCAATACTGAGGGAAATTGTCACTAGTCTTACAGAATTCAGTACAGAGCAGCAAGGGATGTGCAAGGGATGAGCACTTGGCAAATATTGCAAGGCTGCTTTTCTAAGCAACGAGATCAGGTCCAAGGGGATCTTGGAACTGGTACATACAGACGTGTGTGGTCCTATGTCAGTGGCAGGGATGAGATCTTCAGTTGATTTCAAGAGTTTAAGGCTCAGGTCGACAATCAGAGAGGGAAGAAGATTAGAGTTCCGAGGTCAGAAAATGGGGATGAGTATACCTCCAACAACTTCAAGAATTTCTGCAAGGAGGCAGGAATTAAGAGGGCGCTGATGGTACCTTACAACCCACAACAAAATGTTGATTTGGGGTAGCATCGGATGTGCTCTAGCCATGAAAATTGGTGGAGAGGCTCAAGCACATCAGATCTCCAAGATCAGAAATGGTTTGGGCAGATTCTAACCGGTTTGGGAGATATTAAAATAATTAATATTTTTAATGGAGTTCCTAAGTCTAAACTTAGGAAACATAAAATATTAATGGGTATTAATATAAAACTGGGTTAGAAGGTTCCAAAAGTCATGGATCAAACCAAATCTAATCTTAGCCGTTGATTAGAGATTTAATATCGGTCGTTGAAGGACCAACAGGGAAAGTATAACAAGAGGCTTGAGGGTCAATTGGAGAACACAATGAGGTAGACCAGTCAGTTCAATTTCTGGACCGGGGTTCACTGAGAAATTCAAACTAGTGGTCTGGAGAGCAGTAGGACGCAGCAAGTACGGAACAGAGGGTTGGGAACAGCACAGAGGTTGGAGAGGCAAGCGCAGAGCCTCTCAGGTAGAGGCAGAGGTTGCAGACTACGCAATCACTAGAGGGCCTGTGTGGGTGACACAGAGAGGCCCAGTGCTGACGCAGAGAAGCAGGGGTTAACGCAGAGGGTCTGGGAGCTACGCAGAAATCAGACAAACTGACAGTGAGATTGGGGAAAGTGTTGAAGAATTTTTCTCTCTGTTGTGTATGCCAGTTTGGCACCCAGTTGTACTGAAGAATTGTTGAATAACAAAATCCTCCCTTGCTGCACCAGTTTTCCCACAATAGGTTTTTATGGGGATTAATTGTCCAAAATATTTGTGCTGATGTGTTATTTCTTGAGCATGTGTTTGTTTCTATATTATGATGTGATATCAGCAACAGAATTTATTTTAATGTTTACTGAAGGATTTTCATAAATAACTTATCGGGAAATAAGTGGGTAAAATAAATCAGTTGTTGCAGTAATAGAATTTTCAAATGGTATCAGAGCAAGTAATCAAAGACAGGAAGGGAAAATCAATCATGGGTCAAGACCATGATGCAGAGGCATCTACGTCAGGACACTCGCACAAATTTTAGAAAATTGCACAAGAGAAAGTGATTTAGATTTCTCTATGTTGGCTTCCAAGCTGGAAGAAGAAATAGCTTGTGTGACTAGCTCTGCATCATCAGAGGTATGGTATATAGACAGTTGGACTTCTTGGCATATGATGGGAATCTGGGAATGTTTCTCAGATTATCAGGAGGAGAAGACGAACTTTCAGATCACCATGGGGAACAAGGAAAAATGTACTCTAGTAGGAAGGGCTACCATAGTTTTTCAAACAGAAACGGGAGAGCGGTTCCGTGCTACCAATGTGTTGCATGTACCATGATTGGGGATGAACTTACTTTCCGTGTCACAACATCAAGGCAAAGGCTATGACGTTTTCTTCATCAAGGAGAAAGTATACGTCAAACACCGAGCTGGAAAAAGAAAATGTAGATTGGGATCAAAGAACAACTTGTACAGACTACAACTAGAATCACCAATGGCAGTAATAGGCAATCATGGAGACAAGGTTTTGAACAACTAAGGCACAGAAGAATGGGACATTTGCACCATGTGGCTCTGAGAATTCTCAGGAGCACTGTAACAGGAGTTCTGGATCTTAGTAAGGAGTTTTGTATCTTAGTACGGAACGAGATGATGCATGCAGAGGATGTGCTCTAGGAAAGTATGCCAAGGCAGCATTTCCTAGAATTAAAAACAGGGCCAAGAGTGTACTAGGATTGATACACTCAGATATTTGCGGCCCCATGTCCACTAAAGCACTTAGTGGTGTCGAGTACTTCATTACCTTCATTGATGACCACTCAAGGAAAACTTGGATTTACTTTCTGAAAACCAAGGACAAGGTTTTTTGTCAATTCAAAGAGTTCAAGGCTCTAGTGGAGAATCTGACTGGGAAGAAAATAAAAGTTTTGCGCTTAGATAATGGTGGAGAGTATGTCGATAAGGACTTCACTGATTTTTGCGCTAAGAAGGGCATCAGAAGAGAGTGGACAGGGCCGTACAATCCGGGGCAGAAAGGAGTAGCAGAAAGAAAGAACGGGACTATTGTAGAAGTAGTTAGGGCCATGATGTATGATCAGGATATGCCAAAATCCCTGTGGGCAAAAGCATGCAACACAGCAGTCTATGTTCAGAAAAGAACTTCTCATCAGGCATTGGGCAAGATTACTCCAGAGAAAGTCTTCACAGGGAAGACACCTGAAGTCATTCATTTCAGGATATTTGGGAGCTTAGCTGTTAAATTGGCAACTAGGGCCAAACTCCATGTGGGTCGGCTTATTTATGGCAGCTGATATTTTTATTGGATCCCTCTCGTCGAGAGGTTTAGGATTGATCCAAAGATCATCCGATTCCGATAAGTATTTATGGAGATATGAATTTATTTTGTTTATGTAATTATTATCAAGCCGACCAGCACTTATGTAGGCTCTAGAAGCCAAACCGACGTGTCTATTCATCATCCTCGTTTTTGGTATAAATAGAAGAGGATTTGAAGACATTTTACACACACCTCTTGTGATCTCTCTCCACTTGTTTGGGTTTTGTGGACAGAGAGATCTAGAGGAGAATACGCTGTTCTAGAGGGTGATCTAGCCATACCCTAACTGCAGTCAAAAAAGGTATAGCCACAGTCTGATTGGAGCCCAAGTGCCCTAGCCACAGGTCAATCAGCAGCCCTCATCTACACAGTCAAGGAAGCCTCCAGAACGCAGTAAGGAGAGGCTTAAACGCTGTCAAAAGAAACTAATCTATTCACTATTGAAGAAGCCCTAATACATCTACAACACAGTCATGTTCACGCAAAGGAGACAGTGAAATGGAGCCATCCTAACACACAATTCTGCAACCTGTTATACACAGTCCTAGAAGGCTCCCTCAAGCAGTTCTAAAGGAAAGTAAGACGTTGTCCAAAAGGGGAGACTTAGCCACATTTAAGGGTGCCCTAACCACAGCATTTAAGGGTGCCCTAGGGCCATAATCGTCAAGTGTTTTATACAGCAAAGGAGGCATGAATAC
>APFE030996735.1:81219-106287 GCA_000404065.3 Pinus taeda
GCTGATATTTTTATTGGATCCCTCTCGTCGAGAGGTGTAGGATTGATCCAAAGATCATCCGATTCCGATAAGTATTTATGGAGATATGAATTTATTTTGTTTATGTAATTATTATCAAGCCGACCAGCACTTATGTAGGCTCTAGAAGCCAAACCGACGTGTCTATTCATCATCCTCGTTTTTGGTATAAATAGAAGAGGATTTGAAGACATTTTACACACACCTCTTGTGATCTCTCTCCACTTGTTTGGGTTTTGTGGACAGAGAGATCTAGAGGAGAATACGCTGTTCTAGAGGGTGATCTAGCCATACCCTAACTGCAGTCAAAAAAGGTATAGCCACAGTCTGATTGGAGCCCAAGTGCCCTAGCCACAGGTCAATCAGCGGCCCTCATCTACACAGTCAAGGAAGCCTCCAAAACGCAGTAAGGAGAGGCTTAAACGCTGTCAAAAGAAACTAATCTATTCACTATTGAAGAAGCCCTAATACATCTACAACACAGTCATGTTCACGCAAAGGAGACAGTGAAATGGAGCCATCCTAACACACAATTTTGCAACCTGTTATACACAGTCCTAGAAGGCTCCCTCAAGCAGTTCTAAAGGAAAGTAAGACGTTGTCCAAAAAGGGGAGACTTAACCACAGCATTTAAGGGTGCCCTAGGGCCATAATCGTCAAGTGTTTTATACAGCAAAGGAGGCATGAATACACAAGAAAAGAAGAGGCCTTATCCACTGTTATGAAAAGACCTTATCCGCAGCAAATGAAGGATTGATCAGCAGCCCTATACGTTGTAATAAGGAGGCCCTGATACGCTGGTAAGAAGGAGACCAGATCTGCTGTTCAAACCGCAATACAACCATGTGTCCTAGCCGCGGTAGAAGGAACCATAATACAGCAAGGTTAAGGGACTGTTTGAGCATCCCCGTTACAACTATGTGAGCGTGATTTCTTCTTGTTAGAAGGCTGAGTTAAAAGGAGCAGTTGAACAAACCTGTTGGGGTATCATTGAAAGAACAAGTATATTGTTTATGCTACTACAGGAAGACTGTGTGTTAGGCCGCAGGCCATAACACCACAGTCAGCATTTCGTATGGGTATTTGAGGGCTCAGACTATTACCATAATATATGAAGTTGTCATGCATTATACTGTTGAGATCTAAAGCTATTAGATGGTTGTATGATGTTGATGTAACATGACATGGACATAAAGGGCAACATGATGATGAACAAAATGATGGGCATATTAGTAATGGGCAGCATGATGTTGTATGAGATCATGGACAACATGATGTATTGGCAGCATAGTGATCATGAGCAGCATGACTATGATGATACAAGCAAGATGGTGCTACACAGTAAGGTGCAGCAAATGGACGAGATGCAGAACGATGATAGGTGAAGGAGTCACCTTGAGAATCAGTTGAAGCAGAATGTCTTCAACTGATCTCATCATGATACGAAATGATCTATGCTAGATCTAGATAAGTCAAAGTATTGACTTCTGTTGTAAATGTAATCTCTCTCTCTTTCTCTGCTGAACTTTGAAGATAAAAGAAGATCTGATCAAAGGGTTTCCCCACACATTGTGGGGTTTGTCCCTGGCTCGCGCCATATCTTGTGTCCTCATGTCTTGGCTTGTCTTCTGCGTTTTGTATCTATGTTCTATCTGTAGTTTATCGTAATGCTGATGTGATTGCTAACTGTGAAAATTTAAATAAATTGCTCTAGCATAGAACATACCTAAACTTAACAGTATATTTAAATTTTGATTATGTTCTAATTATGTGAATTTTTCAAAGATTACAAGTATATGACATTATAGAAATTCTTTTAAATTTTGAAAACTGAAAATTATGTCATTTTTTTTTGCATTTGCGAACTAGTGTTGTGTATGTTTACATTTAACTAGATGTTAGAATGATTAAATTATTCATGTATGTTTACTAATCAATATTTTTACTCGTGTTTATTGATCGATTTTGAATTTTTTATTATTTTATTAAAGATATATATATATGTATATATATATATATATATATTGAAAAATATGTATAGTCGAATTTAATGCCGAACCTCATCATAAAATTCAAATTCGAATCGAACTTAATCGTTGCCAAATTCGAATTCGAACCCGAACCGTGTGACATAGGTTTCATCATCTACAACTTCAGTTTCTTTTAAAATGGAAAGTCCATGCCTAGTTATTCATGACAGCACCAACTACTTCTAATGGCTATCCTACATTGTGGATTTACTTAGAAGTAAAGGTCTTTATAGAATAGCCTCAAGCCAAGAGTCTAAACCTCAAGATGAACATAAGCAAGCCAAATGGGAAAACAAGCAAGATCAAGCACGTGGGTTGACAGGGATGTCTATTTCTCTAGACCTTAGATTCCATATCGCCGAAATTGATACCCCCGATGAAGCAATGAAACAGCTCAATAAAGTTTTTGGAATTAAAAATGAAATTACAACACATTAACTCGAAAATGAGTTGCTTACGTTGGAACCCAATAATGTTTCTTCCACTGAAGATTTTTTGTCCAAGTTCAAGACCCTTAGACTTCTCTCGGAAGGTGTTAATGTTAAGAAAGAATATGGTAGCCTTATCTATTCTATTTTTACTAAGTTAGGACCAGTCAACCTACTCTATGTTTGTTTCCACCTTCCATTCTACTAGAGAAGCCTTTATTTCTCGAAGACAAGACTACAAGTTGTTGATTTGGGGTAGCATTGGATGTGCTCTAGCCATGAAGATTGGTGGAGAGGCTAAAGAAAATGAGATCTCCAAGACCCAGAAATGGTTTGGACAGATTGTACCCAATTTGGGAGATATTAAAATAATTAATATTTTTAACAGAGTTCCTAAGTCTAAACTTAAGAAAAATAAAATATTAATGGGTATTAATATAAAACTGGGTTAGAAGGGTCCAAAAGTCATGGATCAAGTCAAATCTAATCTTAGCCGTTGATTAGAGATTTAATCTCGGTCGTTGATGGACCAACGAAAAAAGTATAAGAAGAGGCTTGAAGGTTAGTTGGAGAAAACACCAGAGTGATCAATCATTCACTTAGCTAGAGCGGGGTTGCTAAGCAAAGTTGAATCAGTGATCAGCAACAAGGGTTAGTGAGTACGAGGCAGAGAGGCAGGGAAAATACTGGGAGACCAGTGCAGAAGCAGAGAGAGCGAGAGCAGTAGTCAGTCCAGGCTACACGGAACCCAGGAGAGGCAGTGCAGAACCCAAAGGGACTGCGTCATCCACGCAAAGAGCAGAGAGAGTGACGCAGAGGGTCCCAGAAGCTGTGCAGTGCCTTAGAGGGCTGACACAGTGGGTCCTGGGGCTAACGCAGTGGCCAGAAGGGCTAGCGCTAAGCTTCAGTATGTCAGAGAGGGTTTCGTAGGACAGGTTTTCTAAATACCTATTTCCGAATATAGAGGTATTGTTGTCATGTATTTTTCTCTATCGGGTGAGCCGGGTAGGCATCCAGTTGTACTCAGAAACACTGCATAATAATATAACCCTCAAAATAGCTGCACCGGTTTTCCCGCATTGTGTTTTTCTGAGGACATTTGTCCAAAAATAATGGTGTCAATTGTGTTCTTGTTTTCCTTCAGTTGTTGATCTGTAGCTATTGTGACTGTATTGTGTTTATTTTGGTATTTAAATGTATTAAATAGCTTTTTTGAATTTAGACAAGTGGAAGAAAAAAACCAGCAGAGTACAGATTAATTTTCTAATGGATAGACTTAGAAAATTCAACATGGTATCAGAGCGTGGTTGCAGATCACAGGAAAACTGAAAGCATCATCCGAGCAAAGCATTTGCAGCAAATTTAGCTCTCCCGAGTGACAGATTTGATCCTTGCAGAAGGCGATAAAGGAAAGAAAGGCAGAGGGACTGCGTCTTCAGTCTAGGCTAGAGAGAGGCCAACGTAGAGGCTGACAGAGGTGGAATCAAGCTCACGCAGAGCCACGCAGAGGCCACGAGGGCTGAGGGAGCTTATTTGCCGATGTCGGGACTGCGCAGAGCCAAGTGACTCAATCCTTCAGTTGCTTGGGCATAGGAGGTCGTGGGTAATTCATTGAGCGAAGCTGGTGGGGTACTGTGGTCAGAACAATACCTAACTGGGCAAGACCAAGGAGGAGGGAGTTGTTGCCAAGGCAGATTTCTAGCCAAGGAATCCAGATTAGTGTTACAGTTGCACAAATGATCGGAGTGGGGCAACTTGATGTTGGCAGAAAGATTTCCAGGAGGGAAATCAGTACTCAGAGGGAGTTCAGAAGAGAACTTCCAGACAGGAAGTAGAGAGACTCGGAGGAGTCGAACTGAGAACTTCCAGACGGAAAGTTGAGAGACTCAGCAGGAGTCAAACTGAGAACTTCCAGGAGGGTAGTAGAGAGACTCAGCAGGATTCGAACAGAGTACTTCCAAGCAGAAAGTAGAGAGACTCGGAGGAGTCGACAGAAAAGAGCAGAGAGATGGTCATGAATGGGCTGAGGGATCAAGATAAGCTAGACAGAGCATCCAACTTTGTGGTTTGGAAGGCCAGGAGTCCATTCTAGACAGATATCGCATCAAGGCCTTCGCCTTGAAAGTAGTGGTGATCCCAATTGACCCAGCTGAAAATGAGAAGTACAAGGAGGCAATGGCCAGGGCGAAGTGCATCATCCTCAATGGGGTCAAGGATCATGTGGTCCAACATATTGCCAAAAAGGAAACGACAAATGAGATGTGGGAAGCCCTGAAGAAATTCTACGAACATACTTCTGTGCAGAGGAAGATGTTACTTGAGAATCAGTTGCGATCATACCAAATGCAGAAGAGGGAGCAAATAAATCACTTCCTCAGTCGATTGAAGGAGATCCGGGACCAGCTAACTTCCATAAGAGCCACACTTGATGAGGAGATGTTGGTGAGGGACACACTTAACGCAGTCTCCGAGGAGTGGGAGACATTTGTCCAAAGCATACTGGGCAAGGCAAGTCTTCCAGATTGGGAAGAACTGTGGGCGACTCTTCGCCAACAGGATATCATGCAGTTGAGCAAGGCGAGGAGTAGCCGGAAAGTGGTCAGGATCAAGAAGGAAGAGGAAGAGGATGCGGCTCTGGCATCTGCAGGAAAGCAGGCGAAGAGGAAGAAGGACCTCTCCAAGGTCAAGTGCTTCCATTGTGGGGGACTAAGTCATTTTTTGAACTAGTGTCCTAGGAAGAAGAGTAAGGGAGAGGCTTCAGACTCGAAGGCAGTGCCAACAAAGGCGAAGAAGGAGGTCGAGGAGGATGGTGATTGTGCCATGAGTGCTCATGTGCCACTTAAGAAGTGGGGAGACATAGAGCTGTAGTCAGGACTACAGGCGATGAGGAGCAGGATCCTTGAGGTACCCAACCTCTTGGATTATATACCTTGCTACGGGAGCCCCGAAGAGGAGTAGCAGGACTGGCAGATGTTGGCAGAGACAGATGCGGATGAAGCGGCAGAGAGTGCTACAGTGGAGGAGTCCCCAGACAACGCGAGGCTAGCAGGCTACAACAGTGCTAGAGGCACAGGAGTGTTGCACCAGTGCAGGATGGCACAGAGAGGTGTGCAACGATGCGAGATGCAGGGAGTTGTTGCAACAACGCAAAGTTCAGTAGAGGGAGCACTTGTTAGCAGCAGAGGGAGCTTCAACATTAGGAGTGTTTCTAGCCTTACATGGATGTCAGATGTTGGGTGGATCAGTTACTTACTTCTCAGTAACTGAGTTGCAGTGCAGTAGCAGTATGCAATAGCATGATGAGAGGGGGATGCAATGCTAGGAGGATGGACCAGCAGTAGCACGGATGCAGAGGGAATTGTCGTACAGATGCAGCCGTGGCAGTGGCAGGGCCATGGGCAGGAGTACAAGATGCAGCAGTGCAAAGGATGTTGGGCAGGGAGGCCTAACATCAACACAGGGACCGTTGCCAGATGATCAAGGTAATGCTCAGTGGAGTATTCCTAGAGCACAGTCCTCGCTAAGAGGGAGTGTTGATTTGGGGTAGCATCGAATGTGCTCTAGCCATGAAGATTGGAGGAGAGGCTAAAGCACATGAGATCTCCAAGACCCAGAAATGGTTTGGACAGATTGAACCCAGTTTCGGAGATATTAAAATAATTAATAATTTTAATGGAGTTCCAAAGTTTAAACTTAGGAAAAATAAAATATTAATGGGTATCAATATACAACAGGGTTAGAAGGGTCCAAAAGTCATAAATCAAGCCAAATCTAATCTCATCCATTGATTAGAGATTTAATCTTGGCCGTTGATGGACCAACAAGAAAAGTATAAGAAGAGGCTTGAGGGTCAGTTGGAGAAAACACCAGTGATTAGTCATTCATTTTGCTAGAGCGGGGTTGCTAAGAAAAGTTGAATCAATGATCATCAACAAGGGGTAGTGAGTACGAGGCAGAGACAATACTGGGAGACCAGCGCAGAAGCAGAGAGAGCGAGAGCAGCAACTAGTCTAGGCTACGCAGAGCCCGACAGAGGCAACGCAGAGCCCAGAGGAACTGCGTCATCCATGTAGAGAGCAAAGGGAGTGACGCAGAGGGTCCCAGAGGCTGCGCAGTTCCTCAAAGGGTCCTGGGGCTGACGCAGTGGCCAAAAGGGCAAGTGCTGAGCTTCAATTGTGTCGAAGAGGGTTTCGTGGGACAGGTTTTCTGAATACCTGTTTCCGAATATAGAGGTATTGTTGCCATGTATTTTTCTCTGTCAAGTGAGCCGGTTAGGCACCCAGTTGTACTCAAAAAGACTACATAATAATATAACCCTAAGAATAGTTGCACCGGTTTTCCCACATTGGGTTTTTCCAGGAACATTTCTCCAAAAATAATGGTGTCACTTGTGTGCTTGTTTTTCTTCAATTGTTGATCTGTAGATGTTGTGATTGTATTGTGTTTATTTCGATATTTAAATGCATTAAATAACATGTTTGAATTTAGACAAATGGAATAAATAAACAGGCAGAATGCAGATTAATTTTCTAACAAATAGACTTAGAAAAATCAACACAAGTCCCCCTCTTTTGATGCCTTTTGTGATTCTTTAATAAGAAAACAAGAAAAACTCTTACATCTTGGTCTTATTAATCCTGGAAACTCTTCTAAGAAAGCCTTAGCAGCCCACAACAACCAACTTCAAAGAATCCTAAGAAGCAGCATCCTAAAAAGAATGGTCCTAAACCAAACAAGGGTCTTAAGCAATTTCAGTCTCACAATGAAAAATCAACTCAACAAAATGATAGGGCGACTAAAAACAAAGGGAAGAAGACTGATAGACATTACAACTTTTGTAATTGTGATGGCCACTTAGAATCCAAATGCTTTAAGAAGATGGAAGCCTTGGAAGCAGCAATGGAAAAGCATAACATCCATTTGGAGCACTCCTCAACTTCAACTTCATCCTGAGGAATAACACTTTCTACATGTGGTTGTCAAGCGTCTCGGTCTTGTTGTTCACTAAATATATCTTCTTCTTCTCATTCTCATGAGTGGCTCATTGATTTTGGAGCTTCTTATCACATCGCTAAAAACAAAGCCATGTTTTATTTTTTAAATGATTGTAACACCAAAAATATATATGTTGGTGATGATAGATCTCTTAGTGTTGTAGGGACTGGAAATATTCATCTAGAAAATGGTCAATTTAATGATGTACTAAATGTTCATACCTTATCCTGCAACCTTCTATCTATATATCAGATAACTCATTCAGGTGAAGGTAAAACCGTTGAATTTTCACCTCATGATGTTGTAATTAAGGACCTAAGAGATCCTAGACTGATTTTAGCTACTGGCATTGTTGATGATTATACAAGGTTTATAAATTTAACAGCTTTGGGTCATCAACTCTTTCCTCAATATTTTTTGCTCATAATGATGAAGTGACAGGTCTTTCTATGGTATCTTGCAAAGATAGTGAAAATATGGTGATAGGTCTTTCTATTGTATCTTGCAGAGATGGTGTTTGTTCTGGATGTGTACACAGAAAACATCATCGGGATAGTTTCAAAAAACGTGCCTCTTGGCACGCCTCAACCCCTTTACAACTTGGGCATAGTGATTTATGTGGTCCACTTCTAGTTCTCTCATTCTCTGGCTACAAGTATTTCTTAACTTTCATTGATGATTTCTCTAGATGCACTTAGGTATATTTCTTAAAACTCAAGAGTGAAGTCTTTAACATGTTCTTGGCCTTTAAGGCCTTTGTTGAGAAACAATCTAGACATCAAATTCTTAAGCTAAGATCTCATAACGGCAGAGAATATGTTAACAAAAAATTCATCAACTTTTGCACTGAGCATGGAATTCAATTGCAACATACTATTCCATATACTCCACAGCAAAATGGTGTAGCTGAAAGGAAGAATCGCACCTTAAAGGAAATGGCTAACTGTATGCTTCAATCTAAAGGACTTAGTCTTAATTTTTGGACAGAAGCAATTAACTGTACAAAATTACATAGTAAATCACACTCCTACTAAGGTTTTAAAGAATATCACTCCAGAAGAAGCATGGAGCTCAATTAAACCAAATGTAAGTCACTTTTGTGTTTTTGGAAGTGAAGCATGAGGCCATATTCCAGATGAGAAACATAAAGCCTTGGAACCTAAGAGTGAAAAATGTATTTTTGTTGGATATTCTCAAGATGTCAAAGGATATAGACTTCTTCAACCTAAAGCCAAAAATGTTATCATTAGAAGAGATGTAAAGTTTGCTGAAAATATATCGGCCTATGAGTCTAGTTCAGTAGATGTGCCAACTCTCTCTATCCCTTCTACTTCTGAAAATATTACTTCTTCAGATGATGACAACGAGGATGACAATCCTCACCCACCTTCTCAAGATCCTCCTTCAGCTCCTCATCTTCCAAAATATGTTTGTGCTACTCGGGATGTAGCAGGTTCTCTTGCAGGTGATCCTATAGATCAAAGACCTACACAATCTCAGTTCGATAGAGCCTCTTCTTTACTGGCTCAAGCTTCAGCGAATTATGATCCTGACACCTTTGTGGAAGCTTCAAGCAATCCAGATTGGGACGCAGCTATGAATGAAGAATATCATTCATTATTGCTAAATGATACATGGGATCTTGTTCCTCTTCCAAAGGGAAAAAACTTGTTAGATACAAATGGGTTTACAGAACCAAGTTTCGACCAGATGGAAAAGTTGATAAACATGAAGCTCGTCTTGTTTGTAAGGGTTTTTCACAAGTTGAAGGCATCGACTATATTGAAACCTTCTCCCTTGTTGCCAAAATGAACTATATCTGCCTTGTTCTCTCCCTTGCTGCCACTTTTAAATGGCAAGTCCATAAGATGGATGTTAAATCCGCCTTCTTGCATGGGGACTAGCATGGGTCCACACTACTTGGGATGCAACAGGTGCTCTTGCAAGTGATCCAAGAGATCAACGTCGTACACATTCTCAGTTCGATAGAGCCTCTTCTTTACTGGCTCAAGCTTCAACGAATTATGATCCTGACACCTTTGCAGAAGCTTCAAGCCATCCAAATTGGGACGTAGCTATGAATGAAGAATATCGTTCATTATTGGCAAATGATACATGGGATCTTGTTCCTCTACCAAAGGGACGAAAACTTGTTAGATGCAAATGGGTTTACAGAACCAGAGTTTTGACCAGATGGAAAAGTTGATAAACATAAAGCTCATCTTGTTGCTAAGGGTATTTCACAAGTTGAAGACATTGACTATACTTAAACCTTCTTCCCTGTTGCCAAATGAACTCTATCCACCTTGTTCTCAACCATGTTGCCTCTTTCAAATGGGAAATTCATCAGATGGATGTTAAATCTGCCTTCTTGCATGGGGACTAGCATGAATAAATCTATATGGAACAACCTCCTGTCTTTATACACACTGACTCCAGCCTTGTATGTTAGCTTAAGAAATCCCTTTATGGTCTCAAGCAAGCCCCTCGGGCTTGGTATGCCAAAATGGATAGCTTTCTTTTAGATACTGGCTTTTCTAGGTGTCATTTTGACAATACTGTCTACACCAAGAAAGTGGGTAAGTCTCTTATCATTTTTGTTCTTTATGTTGAAGATCTTATCCTTACTAGTAGTGATCCCAACCTTATAAACCATGTGAAGTCTATCCTTAAAAAGCAGTTTGAAATGACAGACTTAGGACACTTGCATTATTTTCTTGGTCTTCAAGTATTGCAATCCAAAGAAGGTATTTCCCTTTCCTAGTCCAAGTATGCCTGTGATCTTCTACGCCACTTTCACATGGAAGACTATATGCCAGCCCCTTCTCCCTTTCATTCTGGAGCCAAACTTTCAGTCACTTGTACTTCTTGTGAAGTTGATGCTACCTTATACCGTCACCTTGTTGGAAAACTTTTATATCTCACCCATACTCGTCCTGACCTTTCCTTTGATGTTGGCCTTGTTGCTTGGTGTATGCAAAACCCACATGAAAGTCATTAGAATGAAGCTAAAAGAATACTTCATTATGTTCGAGATACAGTTCAGTTTAGGATTCATTACAATGCAAAAGCATCTCCTCTATTGGGTTTCACTGATTCTAATTGGGTTGGTGACCCTGATGATCAGAAGTCTACTCTAGGTTATGTCTTCACTCTTGGTTCTGGACCTATTACATGGGCTTGCAAGAAACAAAGTGCCATTTCTCTTTCTTCAACAGAAGCAGAGTATCGTGGCGCCGTAGAAGCTAGTAAGGAAGCCTTGTGGCTTCGTCAGATCCTGTCAGAGTTTGGATTTCAACAACATTGTCAGACTACACTTTGGTGTGATAAACAAAGTGCCATTCAACTATGTAAAGATCCAATCCAACTTCAGCGCAACAAACACATTGAACTACACATGCACTTCATCGGAAGGCTCATTCATGACTATGTTCTTGAAGTACAATATTGTTCAACTGATGATCAAGTTGCAAACATCTTTACAAAGGCTCTCACAAAGTCGAAGTTTACTAAACTTTGATTTATGGTTGGAATTCAGAAAATTGTCACTAAGGAGGTGTTAAGTTATGGTATGTTCTATGCTTATAACAGTTTACTTCTTTTCCTTATTATATTCCACAGATTAACAATCACATGTACATAAAGTAAAGTGCAGATAGAATACTAAACGATTGACAAAAAACAAGCCAAGACAAGGGACACGATGTGGCAGCTAGCCAGGGACAAACCCCACAATGTGTGGGGAAACCCTTTGATCAAATATTCTTTTATCTTTAATAATTCAGCAGAGAAAAATAGTACAATAAATCTGATTTATATCAGCAGTAGAAAACCCTAGATTAGCAGCATCAGCATTAGCGACTTCATCATCAAACTAGGGCAGACGATATCTCACAAACCAACCGTTGAATCGGCTTGATTCCACCACCAAAAGTTGCAGCTTTCAGAGGAGGTTCAGATGAACCTACAACGCAATTCAGATGAGGAGATATTCTAGTCCACGCAGGTCAAACTTCACTTCTGCTGTTGCAGCTTTAGTTTTAGCAGCTTCCTTCAAACTAGGGCAATCGATATCTTCCAAACCGTTCGTCAGATTGACTTGATTCCACCACCAAAAGTTATGGCTTTCAGAGGAGGTTCAGATGAACATACAACACAGTTCAGATGAGGAGATCTTCTAGTCCACGCAGGTCAAACTTTACTTCTGCAATTGCAGCTTGAGTTTCAGCAACTTCCGACTTCACATGTGTGAGCGAGAGACCATTTTTTGCGCAGTAGAGAAGAGACTCTTTTCCGCGCAGTAGAGAGAGAGAGATGTGATGAGATGAGTATGTCCAAATGAAGAAAAGTCCTTCTATATTTATACACAACGTTGGTGTGTGAATAGATGCGACTATTGGGCTTCTGAGCCTACATGAGTTGTAGGTCCGCTTGATAATAATTCCATAATCAAAATAAATTCATATCTCCATGAATACTTATCGGAATCAGATGATCTTTATATCAATCCTACACCTCTCAATGAGAGGAATCTAATAAAATATTATCAGCCATGAATAAGATGACCCACATGAAGTTTTGCCCTAGTTGCCAATTTTAACACTCCCTCTCAACTAGGGAGAGCTTCATCTGCAATCTGTCTATCGGTTGTTACTATTCATCCATCAAATGTACTACCCTGTACAGCCTGACCTTGCCCTGCTTTGCTCTAGTCTGCCTATTCTGCTTTGTCTTGTTCTGCCCTGTACTGATCTGTACGGCCCTGCTCTGTTAAGCGTTGCTTTGCTTTGTTCTGTTCTACTCTGCTTTTGTCTGAATTATGAAGAAGAAGAAATGATCAAGGATGTATCATACTGACTCAAAGTCAGTCTCAGAGTATGTACCACTAGTCCTAGACCAGTCTCAACCAACCCGAAGTCAGCGTCATAGTGAGTACAACTCCACTGGTCCCAGACCAGTATCATCCTCCATTGACTCAAAGTCAGTCTCAGAGTGCGTACCACTGGTCCCGGACCAGTCTCAACCGACCCGAAGTCAGCTTCATAGTAAGTACCACTCCTACCACTGGTCCCAAACTAGTATCGTAGTCTCAGAGACTGTACCACTGGTCCCAAACCAGTGTCAACCGACCCGAAGTCAACGTCATAGTATGTACCACTCTCACTAGTCCCAAACCAGTATTGCACTAACACGAAGTCAGTCTCAGAGTATGTACCACTAGTCACAGACCAGTCTCAACCGACCCAAAGTCAATGTCATAGTATGGTACAACTCCTACCACTAGTCCCAGACCAATATCATTGATCCCAGATCAATAGAGGTCATCCTAGCGTAGGGAGTACGATAGATACAACAATGCGTCCATCAGTACTACTATGGTCCCTAACTTCATTTCCCTGTTCATTGATCAGATGAGAGGTACTTCCCATGAGTCCCAGACTGCATGGGTAGGATGCCTCGACAAGAGAACTAATCAATCCTGTCCTCACAGGAGAACACATCAATCTTGCTACACTTTCCATGGAGAACACATCAATCCAGGCCGCCATGGAGAACATATCAATCTAGGCCTCACAGGAGAACACATCAATCCTACTACAATCGCCATGGAGAACACATCAATCCAGGCCTTATAGGAGAACACATCAATCTTGCTACAATCACCATGGAGAACACATCAATCCAAGCCTCACAGGAGAACACATCAATCCTGCTACAATGTCGCCACGAGTGTACATGTATACCATCAGGGGATAGTGAATTATCCTGTGGTCATATGCTGCTCCAAGAAGTACCCCGCACCCCCCTGGAGCTCCCAGAGCTCAATGCATCATACATGACCCTCATCGGAGGGTCTTTGAACAACTCCAAGTTGTTCTCGAAAAGTCAGAAATTTTACTTTCATAAGGGGTTTTGTCAGAATGTTGGCGACCTATTCATCTGTACCGATATGTTGGAGCGTTATAGCTCCCCGCTGCACCATATCTCGAATATAGTGGTATCTGATATCGATATGCTTGAAGCGATCATGAAATACAGGATTCTCTGAAAAATGAATCCCACTCTGGTTGTCACAAAGCTCTTTCCTCTACTACGTGTTCTCAACTGCTAGCCCAGAAATACGCACTCCTTGAATATAGTTGAATGACTGTGTTGTAGATACTCCCCGAAACTCTTCGATATGCTATGGAACTGCCTTCCTAGGGTGGCACTCAAAGTCCCCCAAAGGTAAGATTGAATCTCCTGCTTGAGAGATTCATGGTTGAACAACCAGGACTTCTCAATGTGTAGACCTAGAGATCTTCAATGATGGGCCTAGATCTGAGAAACTTCGATTGAAGATGATGAGTCTTTGATGTAAACTTATTCTTAGATGAACCTTCTTGTAGATCTGATGCTTCAAACTTTGTGTGCCCTTGCTTCTTGATCTTAATGCTTCAAACATCTATGTGCTCTTGAGATGCCCTTCCTTGATATGTCACCTTAGTCTAATTCCATGTGTAAGAATCTAGGGCATCTAGGATATAGCTAAGTTACCGGATCCGGCATAGGCAGGAGGAGTATTGCTGGATCCATGGATCTGAACTGGATCCATGGATCTGAACCGGATCCAGATACAGATACACCAAAACTACGTCTAAAATACGTATTTTTTAAATATGCACTTTTTGGAAACGTACAGCCTTTTCAGGATACGGATCCCGCTGGTGGCTGCCAGAAGCGGTGAAACACTAGCCGAAAAAGTTAGAAAAGGCAGAATTTTTTTAGGTTTCGTTTTTCACTTTAGGTTTAGATATTATGTGGTCCTCGTATTTATTATAACCTTTTCCTTTGTCAAGACTCTTCTTTGCCTTTGTCCGCATTTCTTTTGTCGGCATTCACTAGTCGGCCCCTCCTGCACACGTTTATTTGTTCTGGGCTCACCGCCGGCCCCCCTGCACGCAGCGCGCAGCACCTGAGCCTCTGTTCATGCCTCTGTTCACGCTGTTGGCCCCCCTACACGCAGCACCATTGTTCACGCTAGTGGCCCCCCTGCACACAGCACACAACGGCGTTGTTCAACAATGTTATTGGTACTTCATACTCCAATCTGCAGGAAAAGGTCAAAGTCTCTCCTCGGGGTGAGATAAATGTGATGCTAACTCCATTTCTTAGCTGAGTCTAGGCCCCATTGAAGTGCATGGTCCAAATTTGTTCACGCCCACACACAGTCAAGCAGTCAAGCAGCACACAAGGTATTTAAATTTTTAATATTCATTTGCTGTTATATAGTGTAGTATTATATTAATATACACTGTAGTGTATATTTTATTTTATTTTATTATTTAGTAATTTAGTAATTTACTGTAGTGTTACTGTTTAGGTAATAAATTAATAATATTACCAGTAATTATTAACTTGTCTAAAAATTTAGTAATTTAGTGTTTATGTATTTGTCTAAAAATTGCCTATTATTAAATATTAATATATGATATTATCATATTAGTGTTTAATATTAATAATAGATGTAGTGTTTAATTATAGGTACATATATTTTTACTGTATTTAGTATTTAGTTTTACAGTTTACGAGTCATAGACTATAATAAAATTTAAATTTTAAATACTAATTTAAATTTTTTAATTGTCTAGTGGTAATTTTAAATTACTAATTTAACTCGTTTCAATGTCTCAAGCCATCATTCAATGTCCTAAGCCATCATTCAATGTCCTAAGCCATCATGCTATTCAAATTTTTAAAATGTATTTAAAATTTAAATTTAATTTTTTTTAATGTATTTACAATTTAATTTTTAATTTTTTATTGATAATATATTATAATTTGACTTTTATATGCAGTTGCAAGTAACCAATAGAGTCTATACCATTATCATAATGGAACCATCACAAGATTCACAACATGAGCATAGTGAAGGGGAAATCGTCGAAATAGACCCAAAATCTCCTCTATGGCAGTATGTGGAGATTATTGGAAAAAATGCTGGAGGTGGTTCATTTAAATGGAAGTGCAATGAATGCCAAGATATAAAAAATGGTTCATATAGTAGAGTGAAGGCCCATCTCACCAGTCAAACTAACACGAGGGTGCAAGTATGCACCGGGCCAAAAGATGCAAATGGAAAACCTGGCCAAGGTTTGAGTCCTGGAAAAATGAAATTCTATGCATATTTGCAAGAAGTTGCTGATAGGAAGCTTGCTAAGGGAAAACACCCTGTGCAAAGCTCTACAACTAGGTCTCCATTGCCATCTAGGTCTGCTGCCACATCTAATAAAAGGGCCACTCTAGGCCCTTTTGAAGCGTGTTTCAATAATCAAGATAGAGACATAGCTAATGAACATGTAGCTCGTTGCATCTACGCAAATGGGCTAGCATTAAATTTGGTGCGTTCCCCTTACTGGCAACAAATGATTAAGGCAGTTAATGAAGCGCCAAAAGGGTACAAAAGCCCTGGATATGAAAAGGTCCGCACGACCTTCTTGGCATCAGAGAGACAATCCGCGGATAGACAGCTATAGGCAATCTGGGATACATGGGAAGAAACAAAGGTGTCCATCATTTCTGATGGATGGAGAGACCAAAGAAACCGCCCATTAATTAATGTTGTTGCAATATGCCCCCAAGGGGCAATGCTTTTGAAGGTTGTTGATTGCAGTGGAATAGAGAAAAATGCATCTTTCATATCCACAATTCTTATTGATGCAATAGAAAGTGTGGGGCCACATAATGTTGTCCAAGTCATTACGAACAACGCACAGGTTTGTAAAGCTGCAGGTTTGATTGTGGAGGGTCAATATGATCACATCTTTTGGACTCTATGTAGTACATTCATTGAACCTTATGCTTGCCAAGATTGGTGAGATTGAATGGATTAATGAAATATATGTAGCATCAAAAGAAATCCAAATGTTCATAACAAATCATTCAATGTCCCAAGCCATTTATCGGGGTTTTGCAAAGTTGGAGCTACTGAAGGTACTTTTTTTAATCAATACTATTTGTATTAGAAATTATTATTTTTAATTACAAATTTATATATGGTTTCTCATTTGAGATTTGACTTTTTGAAACTTGTACGTTGTTGAAACTCGTTTTGCCTCCCACACTCTTGTCATAAAGAGACTTGTGGAGGTGAGACAAGCACTACAAGCAATGGTGATTGACCCTCTTTGGGAATCATGGAGGACATCCACTTATGATAGAGGTCAAAAAATCAAGTCCTTCATTCTTGATGATGCATGGTGGGACAAGGTTCAATATCTTCTACGGTTCATTGAACCAATCTTGACCTTGATCAAGGCATTGGATACAAATACACCTTGCTTGGGGGAAGTTTATGAAAACATTGATAATATGTTGGAGAGGATAAGGGAAATTATCTGGGCAAGCGAAAATGACCCTCATGAAACATTTTATTATTTAGTGAAGGACATAGTTACAGAAAGGTGAAACAAAATGGCCATGCCATTACCCCTTCTAACATATGCATTTCACCCTAAATACTATCATTCTAAAATTTTGTCTTTACCTGGTAAAACAGCACCAAACAAAGATTCTGAAGTGGTACAAGGATACAAGACAACCTTGAAGAAAATTTATAGAGATATGGGAGTTGCAATGGAAGTCCGTCAAGAATTTGGAAGGTTTGTACAGTCTACTGGTAGCTTTTTAGATCCAGTAGCTATGGATGATCGAGGACATCTTGATCCTATTACTTGGTGGGGCTTCCATGGTGGAGACAGCATTCATCTCTCTACTCTAGCCACCAGGTTGTTATCACAGGTTGCTAGTTCCTCATCCGCTGAGAGGAATTGGAGTACATATGGCTTCATCCATTTAGTGAAGCGAAACAGGTTGGAAGCGGCAAAGGCTGAGGACCTTGTTTATGTTCATTCCAACCTCCGTCTTCTATCACATGTTGACCCAGAGTATAAAAAAGGTTCGAGCAGAATGTGGGATCTCTGACTTGAACCTGACACTGAATGCCATGACTCACCTCAACCTACTTGAGGATATTGTTCCACCACCAGTCCAGCCTACTAATGCAACTTCCTACATTCCAGGACCCCCATCATTTATTCATGATGTAGAGTTGCAATATGCAGAAGATATAGATCCATTTGAGGATCTGTAAATGTATTTACTATTATCATTTATGATATTATGAATCACGATCCTTTTTGTTACTTTGTATGAGGGACAATGCACCATTTCAATGTTTCAATCTTCATATTTATCATTCAATGTTCTAAAAATGTTTGATGGTTTCATGGAGTATTTGATTTTTTAGCTCTAAGGTGTTTTTTAAATTATATTATATATATATATATATATATATATATTGTATGTGACGTATCCTTGCCGTATCCAGATCTTAGATTTTCAAAAAACTAGCGGATACGGATCCAGACCCGTATCTGTATCCATATTCGTATCTGAATCCTGGTAACTTAGGGATATAGTGAGATTCTTCTGACAATGATAACTATTTGTGAGGTACTTTTTACTTTTTCTTATTAGCGCAATCTTCTCTTATTATTGTTAAAATGTGTTCTTCTTACTTCATCAAACAGTTACCAAAAACAAAAGAGACAAGAATACAAGATGTTGGCTCTTAGCCAGGGCAAAATCTCTCTCTCCTAGAGAGGAAAACCCTTCTGCAAGTTTCTCTTATTGAAGCTTCAATTGACAAATGCCAAACCCTAGACCCTTGACCAGAAGATTCTCCAAGCACAAGACACAATCTCTCTTCCTTGTGTCCTTCAATCAATGCCTTCCTCTACTTTGCACCTTGATCTCTTTGTTCGCACTTCTTCCGGCAATTGACAGCTCTTTTTCCTGGCAACTACAAAATCTTAGGTCTCCTTAGAGACCTCTTCTTTGGTGTCCTCCTTTCCTTCTCTACCTCGCTTGGCAATCTTCCTTCTCCTTGATGCTTAGGCTAGAGAATGAGGCCTTTTGAGAAAATAAAATCAACAAAGCTAACAACTACACAATCCCTTTCAAGAGTCAAGCTGTCAACCGACTCAGCCCAATGTTCCACTCCTTTGGTTGACCCCACTTTATGTTGACAACTTGTTGGTAGCCTTATTTACTTGAATCATAGTTGCCCTAATATCTGTTATGTGGTTAGCTTGGTCTCCCAATTCATGCAAGAGCCACTTGAACTTCACTACAAAAGCCACAAAAATGATACATCGTTACATAAAGAGTACACATTCTTATGGTCTTCGACATTTGACGGGTAGGAAGGAAACTTTATTAGGGTACGCTGACTCAAATTGGGTTGGCAATGTCGATGACCACAAGTCCACCTCCTGTTATGTCTTCCCTCTTGACTCAAGTCCTATTGTTTAGTCCAATAAGAAACAATCAGCCATTGCTCTTTCTTCTGAAAAAGTTGAACACATAGGGTTTGTTAAAGCCACCACAAAGTTAATATGGATCTGCGAATTTTTCTCAAAGTTGGTTATTCCATCGAAACATCTATGACCATTTGGTGCAATAATCACAGTGTTATTCATATTTTCTGTAATCCAGTTGAACACCATCACTACCTACTCAAACCTGTACCTATCATACTTAGAAACTGCTAATTATAAACATGCCCAAAAAAGAGGTTTTCATCCAAAAACAAAACAAAAAGCAAGAAACAATGATTATGATTGGAGATAGCATCATTATTTTGTAGGCTAGACATAGGAAGGATATCAATTTTCTATTAAGAGGGTTCTTAGATCTCTTGTCTATATAAGAGAAGCACCTCTCGTTGTAAACTGTGCTAGAAGCTTGTGGAGAAAACTCTTAGTCTAGTTTTTGGTTATACTATGGATGGTTGATTAGAGTGCTCTCTTGGAAATTTCATCTATGTGGATGCTTATGTAAATGTATGGACAGCCTGGAGGAGTTCTCGAAATACCTAAGCATACATGGGGGCAGAGAGTCGATGGTCGGACATACTTAATTTGACAATGAGTTAAGCCTCTGCAAGAAATTGTACCTCCATTGCTTATAATTATCTGGAATTTTTTGATAGGGTATAGAAAACAGCTGAGTTGTACAGCAAACTTATTGTCAATGAGGATGTGGGTGCTTGTAGAATCAATGATAACCACATTCATTACTTCTTGTTGTTGCATTCCACTAGTAATGTAAGTGCAATGATGACGCCAGCAAGAATGTGCATGGAGGCTGTGGGGACCTCTAGTTCAACTGGTATTGTTTCTCTAGCTGGTTCCCTAGGAACCTTTATGTTGTAGGAACCTCTACGTTGACCACTTGGTCCTATTCCTCTTCTTGGTTATCATCAAGAATAAACTCCGAAAAGCAATATTTTGTGCCCAAAATGTAGCAGATAAGGACTTGACTCTTTTGCATAGAAATGAGGAACATGTGAAGAGATGCATACAAGAAGGAAATGTATGAAATTCAAATAGATTAGAAGATAACAGGAAATATTCGACATAAGAATCAACAGTTCTTTGTACTACTCATGAACAAGAAGGCACTTGCCTCGTTTAGTTTTTGGAGTTTTTCTGCCTCGTCTGCTTGTTTCTTCTCCCAATCCTCCTTTGCTTTTTTATTCATTAGTTGAATTTCACATCGTACATCTGATGTAATGGTAACTTTGTGGCCGACTTTCTCAAGATCAACTCGCTGTGAAAACGTAAACACAATTAGTTTGCATAAGGATTTGGGTACAAATTCCCAACTAAGGATAAGTCCAAGGAAACCACCTGTTTGGACAGTCTGATCAATTGGCCAACCATGTTTCGTAAACGTTCTTCAACACACTGTAAAATTGATGGATGCATCAAAAATAAAATAGCATATAATAAACCATCACCACAAAAAAGTTCAAAAAGAATTTCTTACCAGTGATAAGCAGCGCTCAGTGTCACTGCTTACATTTTTTATACCACATTTTGCCACTGCCATATAGAATGAAGATTATTTGGAATGTGCTAAAACATCTTTTAATTTATACATCGAAGGATGGCATGAGGCAAAGCAATTTGACAGATGGATCTAAGAATATTTCCATGAATGAGGCTAGATTCATCGAGAGATATGTATGCGATAACCGTCATGATCAGGAGAGAGATAGGGAAAAATATAACTGATTCCAGCTAATTTGGCATGCAATGGTCCCTTTTGTAAGAACATCCTATCCTCCTCCTCTTGCATAACCCTTCTCATTGCTTCTGGTGTATGACTTTCTTCTTTCAGCCCTGCAAATAACTGTTCTTCCTCTTCCTGGACCAGAGCAAAGAAACCACAGAATCGTCAAATTCAAGACATTTTGACATGTACACTGTATTTAAGTTAGCCATCAAGCTTTTTGTGATTTCATGAGGGCATTAAAGCAACCCAACCAATGCTGAAATTGACATTAGCTGCTGCTATGAACTAAACACTACCCTTAGGTTAACTCCACTGACAGCAGTAACATCATTAAGTTGGTCAATGCTTTGATCTAGAAGACCCCCAGAAGTCTTCTGTTTTTTGCTGCAGGTAATAGAATAGATAATCATTAGATGGAATAAGGTATAAACCTCTGAAAAGAAAAAACATGAAAAGGCACATTGTTATTTAAGATTAAGATTTGAATAGATTAACAAGTGCATGCATCATCAGTCAATCCAGAAATAATATAACAGAATCTGATGGGTATACTAGAACAGAGTGACAAATAATGCCCAGCGACATTCAAATATTGCCCAGCGACATTGAAATATTGACCTTGGAAGTTGTGTTGAAAGACCAGCAACCTTGTAAGGCTTTTTCTGCCCAATTAGGGGTTTTTTTGTAGGAGTCCTGATCTGAGAACCAGCTGCTGAAGAAGGTGGTGTTGAAGGAAACGGAAGGCGCATCTGACCCTGCAATGAATTACTTGAAGAATGTGAAATAGGTCCACCAAATGACGACAATGAATGATGTAACATTCCAGCTGAAGCTGTGCCAGAAGTTGCTAGCGGTGCCTTGACAACACATAACAGAGGTTTCAGCAAAACCGATTCCCTTGATACCACTTGCAAACAAGGCATAACACTGCAAAAATGCACAATTGACTCCAACAAAATCATTTGGCTTCCGTTACTCTATATAAAGCTTCCATACTTTTTCCCTGATTCATGTGTAGAGTACAGAATAGAATGCCCAAGTATATGCTATTAACAATTCATCCCACTATCTGGATCCCATGGCTTCCTCAATAGCCTTGGGGCTTCCAAACAAAAAATTCAACATACCACCTGAGACATATACGATACTGTAAAGCAACAAGCTACCAGGCCAAACATCATCTCAATGAATAGCATTTATCAAAATCAAAATCACATTGAATAAAGCCTATACTTAAAAGAAAAATCAAGGTAAATTGTAGCAACATGATAATGGAGCTACAAAACCACATTCAAGCTTCGTGTACTATATTGCAACTGTTCTACATAATTTGCCAAAATATACACCTGAATGGAATTTAGGAAATTTTCGTTCCAAACAAGGGTATCACTCATGCTAAACTCTTTCTAATGCAAAAAATTAGTTTCAGTTAACTTATAGTTGTAACGAGTGTTCCACAGGGAGGCGTCCCCTAGGGTTGGGTGCATGCACCCCTCGCACCCCACGCACCTGGGACGGGGAGTCTACTGTGGGTGCGTTTCCCCACGCACCCTTTTTGGGGAGATGCAAGGGGGTGCATTTCCCCAATGTGGGGAACAAGACACCCCAAAAGGGGTGCATCTGGGCGTCTCCCCTCAAAAATTTAGTATCTAGTATATAGTATATAGTAATATACTAGTATGTTTTGCTTTTAATTTAGATTCTACAATGATGAATGAAGAATTTAATTTTTAAATAAATGTAGATTGTATAATGATGAATGATATGGATCAACATATTTGAATATTTCATTATTAATTTTTTTTATTGAATCTCATGGTATGGATGAATAATGAGTATGTCATATGAATGATGTATGTATCAAAATGAATGATGAGGATGGATCAATGTATGTCATTATTTAATTCAATTATGAATTTAAATTTTATGTGTGGATCAAATTTCAATTTTCAATGTATTGGTATTGTTGTCGCACAGATTGTCACGACAACGCTCAGACCGGGGGCTGTCACTCTGATCCCCAATCTCTCCGTTTAAGCCTGTCTCCCACGGCTAAGGGGGGTAGACCCTAAAAGGAAAATGATGACCAACTGCGAACCAGTTGATTTGGGAGACACGAAAGAGAAAAGCACTAAGTAGATTTGTTTAATTTGATGGACCAGTGCCTTATGGGTTTGGTGTCAAAATGATCACTTAACAGATGTTTCAGAAATGTGGACTGTGCACAGCAATCATTTAACATTAAATAACTTTGAAAATGCAAGATATTAGTAAATTCACAATGCTTTTAACAATACTCTGGCAATTTAAAAGGGAATAAACTCCGAAAGATATGACCATGTAAATTTGCACATTTACCAGATAAGCATGCCAGATCTCATAAAGGTGAACATTAATCTCACATCAACATTGAAGCCTCAGCAAAATATCGACCATGATAAATTTTCCAGGCTTAAGAAAACAAAAATATTTCCGCAATGCTTTTTATGCTTTTCCGACAAAGATTTAAAAATTATAACTAAATGAAAAATTTAGATCTACTCTCTACATAAAAAGGAAAAGCTTTATGATTTTTTAATTAATATATATATATATATAATATATATATATATATTATATATATATATTTATTTATTTTTTTTAAAACAAAAATTAAACTATAAAAAAGATCTATTTTTTAATCTATACTAAAACTAAGTTAAATAAAATGAAAAAACCCTAAAGCAAAAACCCTAATCGCCTTTTATGAATTTTTTTGATTTTTTAAAATCAAACTAAAATAAATAACGTTAAAGCTAAACTAACATAACATATGCATATATATAAAAATGAAACTTAAAAAGTAATCAAAACAAAACAAACGAAATCTAAACCTACGCTATCAAAAATTTAACGCATACATATATACAAAACTAAAACTAATCAAAACAAAATACGTGACTCACCAAAACTGAATAATGAAAACAATTTTCATTTAAACGCATGCACATAAACGTGACCCTTTAAAAAATGAAAACGATTTAATCAAACCTGAGTCTGCCTTTACGCATTTACCATATGCCAGAGGGTCGATTGCTCGTTTTGCAACTGTAGACAGCAGGAGGTGCACGATTGAGTCGATGAAGTTGCACGATGTTCAATACAGTGGAAGACTTGGCCCAGACGAAGAAAGGACGTGTTTTCTTTAGCGTTTTGCAGGCTTCCGCTTGCGGGTTTGTGAGTTTGACGGCGGGCAGCAGCAGGTGGACGCAGCACACACGCTGAGAAGGAAAATTACCACGCTCGATCGATGGCGGAATGATCCTTTGATAGCTGGAATAAAAGATGCAGCACGCAGTTTTGGAGGAGTCGCTGACCCGTGAGACAAAACCCGACTTCTTACAGATTGATCGATGACGAACGGAGGATGCGCTTTTCCTTTTTGGTAGATGCGTGGGGAGCAGACAGCTATAAATGCTTGCAAATGCAGGCTGAAGGCTCAGATCAGCACTTTAACGCACATAACTTATCACCTTGCCCATAGAAAAAGACGTGGTTGCAGTTTAGTTTAACGACAGACGAAAACTACTGTTTGGAAATCATATATTGGTTCACAGGGTTCAAAACACAAGCGCGCAGGTATTCCAGTTCGTGGGCAAGGAGCAATAACGACAAGGAATGGCCACAACTTTGATGGGTGAGAAGAATAGTTGCATGGAATTGCTGAATGACTGTCAGCAGAGGGTAGACACAGCAGAGAAACAATCACACCCAGGTGTGGGTTTGGTTTGCAGATCCGTGGGGCTGTGTGATTTTACACAGCATAAATTCCAGTGAGTGAGACCCTGAGCAGCAGACAGCTTTGAGAGACCCTGAAATTTTCTTTAAAGGATTTTGAGAACCCTGCAGCCTACAAATCTCACAAACAAAGAACCCAGAAATAATATGCAAAAAATTTGAAACAAAAACCCTGAAAACTGGTCAAAAATTTCAAAATTTTACAGCTCTATAAAGCCAGATATATCAATGATCATTGAAAAAATTTAAGAAATTTCAGATAGCTAATGAAATGCTTTTGGAAAATCTCTCATGCAAATTCAGAAAAAAAAGACTAAATGATTAACCCAGGGTCAAAACCAGCTGGGCTCTGCAAAAGATGCTTATGGGAGTTGGCTGGTTCAGCCTAGAACTTCCCCTAACGCCCACTGGTCTTCAAGGGTTTCCTGCACAGCTTACTTCAACCGTCAAATAAGAGAGAAAAAAGCAGTACTAGATCTCAAACACAATGGAGATACCTGCCATTACATCAGAAACCCTAATACTACTAAAACCCTAGCATGTGAACAAGATACCTATGCTCAACAATACTCTTCATAAGCTGTCAGTAACGGATGAAAATTAAAATATGCAGAAATAAAATTTGCTCACAGCACATTAAGAGAGTAACACCAGCAAGCTTTTGACCCCAAAGTCTTCTTTATTAGCACCAGAAAAAA
>APFE030996740.1:6516-24041 GCA_000404065.3 Pinus taeda
GGAGGGGTTCTTTATTCCACAAATAAACAAGGAAGTCATATACACTAATTTAGTATATAACTTGGTTATGGTTTTAAAAAATAAATTATTAGTATTATGATTATAGATAAATAAACTTTGTTAGTAAAAAATATAATTAGGAATATCTTCATAATCATGTAGAATTGAATGTGAACTAAAATATACTTTTTTTTTAATGTGTGTTGTCTTGATATATTACTGATTAAAAAATAGATCAATTAAAAAGTAATGGATTTTGTAAAACTAATCAGCTAATACTAAAATAATCTTTCTTTTTTCAATTCTTATAATTGGGTGATAGTAAAAAATTTAATAATTAGGCTCAAACCTATTCATTATAAACTATTTGGTTGGGGAGAATAACAATGATTTCTTCTAACTACTCAAGATAAACTCAATTAGCACATTCTTGTTAAATTTTAAAACATTAAAAAATCATATCTTGAAAACTCCACAAGGAATAAACTATTTTAAAATATAGTTTAAATGTTTTTTATTTTATTTGAATAAAAAATTTAATTTCCTGAATTTATTAGCAAGTCAGATTTCAATTATAAAATCTATATAAACTTAATGGTTAAGATTTTTTTAGACTTTAAATCTATTATATATTCAAAAATCATTTTAAATAATTAAAAATAATAATTCTAAATTTTTAATAAAAACTTTAATAAATAGAATTAGATATTTCTTTCAAAACTATCACACAAAATATCTAAATTACGGACATAATACATTGACAATTTAAATAATTTATAGAGTGTAAGCAAATTAAAAATTTAAGATAAAAAAAAATTGCCTAAGAACTTTTTCCGAAGGAGACCTCTGCGAAAATGAACCCTAGCTCTGCCGCCTCCCTCTCTTCGGCCGCTTTCTGGTCTTCGAGAATTCCTGTTGCGGATGGAACCGAGAGTTTCAGCCACGGGTGGATGGCATTTTTCCTTTCCATTGCTCCGCCGGTGTTCCATTCGATAGCATCAGCTCGCCCCGCTCACTTTTGCCTTGCGGTGGGCTTTCAGGTGGGCAGACTTCCGCCCTCTCTGCGACCAGACTTCCGCCCTCTCTGCGGCCAGACTTCTACGCGTCTCTGCGGCCAGACTTCTACGCGTCTCTGCAGCCACCTTAAGAAGGTCGACGCTTTGGATAAGAATGCTCCAGCAGAATTCCTTATTGCTTATCTATCGGCGAGGGCTCTGGGGAAAAAATCATTTGCACGGATAGGTCGTTCGTCACCATTGATACTTCCTCCAACCCCTCAGAATCGCAGATCTCATGCACTCCTCCTTCAAAACCCCCTCAGCTCCCTGGATCCGCCTAGTTTGTGCATCTGGAAGCTTTTTTGGGAAGAATATGTTGACAGAAATATAAACAGAGGGTTTCTTTCTGCGTCTCCTCTTAAGCCCCTGTGGCGTGTCCAGGAAACAAAGACAAGCCCCTTCACCGCTCAGATCTGCAGGGGGACAGAGGCATTCTGACTTCTCACCATCGTTCCAGATTCAAATCAAGCTCACTACTGGAAAAACTTTGCTGCAATGGGTGAGCCTGACGGATCTAGTGCAGGATCTCAAGCATGTTCTGAAAATCAAACTGGGGATTCCCTCTGCGGCTCAACGGCTTATCCATGAAGGTAAACAACTTCAGGATCTTTATCCCCTTTCTTTTTACAGCATTAAGAGAGATGCCACCATAATTTTAACCTTTCGTCTGAGAGGAGGAGTTGCTGGAGATACATCCTCAGCTAAGGCATTTTCTTACAAAGATGCAGTCCATGCTCAGAAGCCTGAAAAGACTGCTCCACCTATTTAGGCTCCCAAACCTTTTTTGGTGGACAAACTGGAGGAAGCCCCCTCCATTGAAATAAAGCATCCATCACTGGATGAGCAAGTTGAAACGTATGTTGAGCATGCCATTATCTGCAGGTTCAATGGGTTGTGGCCGCGCACAGCAGACCTCTACCAATGGCTCCACTCCAACTGGACCAACAATTGCAAGGTTCTGTTGTGCTCTAAGGGCTTCTTCATTGTACTGTTTGCCTTCGATGAAGACTACCAAAAAGCTCTAACTACAGGTCCATGGTTCTGGGGCTCAGCTGGTTTATTTCTCACCCCCTGGTTCCCAGATTTCGATCCAGCTACAACAGTCATCACCAAGCTCCCCATCTGGGTCAGACTCCCTAACCTCCCAGCGCATCTATGGCATTTTTCTATTTTCCAAGGGATCGGTAATGCTCTAGGCCGCTACCTAGACACAGATATCCCAAGAGGGGAAAAGGGCATCTACACCTTTGCCAGAATTTGTGCAGAAATAGACATGAGTAAAGGTCTCCCTGACCAAATCAATCTCAAAATTGGAGACTTTCATTGGAATCAAGCTCTGGATTACGAGAACACAGCCTTTCGCTGCCGAAACTGCCACAACACAGGGCACCTTCAAAGCTCCTGTCCCGCAGTGCCGGTCCACAAGAAGAAAGCCAATCCTAAGCAGAAATCCAAGAGTTGGAAGCCTCATACCCCACCCCCCATGGATGATTTTGACTTCAGCACGGATGATGAGGAGGATACTGCGAAATATTTGGATGCAAAACTGGCACAGGATCCGCCCTCGGCTGAGCATGTGGACTTGTCTATCCAGCCAATCTTACAGAAAAGGAATCATGAATCCTCTCCATCGGATTCAAGCAAGGAAACTTCTCCGTCTGCCCAGCCCAGCTTGCAAATCGTGCCAACTCAGCATTGCTCTCCTGAATGGGTCAAAGTTGGTAAAATGAAAGGGAAAAAATGCCGATTAGATGATTCCACCCATGCTGGGTAGAATCTTCGGCTCTGCTCTTTCTTCTCTGTTCCTCTTGTTTCTAATTGATCAGCTCTCTTCTCTTTTTTCTCTTCTAGGGGCCGAGGTGGATAGGTTATCCTTTCCGACTGCCTTTTTCAGGCCTTCTTGACAATAATGTCTTTTTTACCATATTTTACCTTAATAGAATTAGCTTTTACTGAGGAAAAAAAAAATTAATAATTTATATAATAAATCCAAAAACAAATCTTTAAATTTCAAATTTATTAAAATAAAACATAAAACATGTAATAATTAAAATCTTATCTTAAAAAATAATAATTCAAATTACCACTATACTAATGTTCAAAAATATTTTATTAGTTAAAATCACCCTTATTATCTAACATTCAAAATCCTATCTTAAAAAATAATAATTCAAACTATCATCATATTAACATGTTCTAATAGTTAAAATCATCATTATTATCTAACATTCAAATAGTCAACTCCTTCTCCATATTGTTACTCATGATTACGACCTATGAATTCCAATTTTATAAATAAAAATATAAAATAGTTAAAATATTGTCGTCAAAATAATAATTCAATTTATAAATATATTAATATTCAAAAAATATTCTATTAATTAAAATCGCATTCAAAATCCTATTTTAAAAAATAGTAATTGAAACTATTTAAAAATCTCTATTAACATCAAGGAAAAAATCTCTAATGGTTAAAATCATCATTATTATCTAACATTCACATTCTTATTTTGGTTTCGCAAAGATTGAAATTCCAATTTTATATTGTTATTTATCATTTTTTAGTATCTTCTCCACATTCTTATTAGTACCTACAACATGGAATTATTACTAATTGAAATTTAAATTTTAACATTAATCCGTATGCAATCTAATCTAAAGTTTTTGTTATCGTTTTATAAAATATGTTCTCTCGACTTATTAAATAGGGGGACATTAATTTTCATGACCAATAAGTTTTTTTCTTATTTTATTTGGCCTCTTCCCGAGACAAATAGGTTATAGAACCATATTGTTCATTCGTAAAAGGTTTGTTTCATTAATATTTTTCAAAATCCAAAGTAATGCTAGCATTAGTTCTTTGCATGAAATGTTTGGTACATCTCTTGCTACATAAGTCTTGTAGATCTTGTATGTATTGTATTGACATATGTCTTGTAAGTTACGAGGCATGCAACACACCACAATTACGAGGCACACCATGCATGCCACCAAACCACCTAGCTCTGTGCATGTATTAGCTCATTTTTCCAGTGCTAAGCTAGATGAGTTGAGCATTAAAACCCTCATAGACCCTCATAGCATTAGAGATGAGCATGAAGGAATCTAAGATCAGTCTAAACAAAATCTGCAACATGAAGTTGTTAGTCATACAAGTGTTTGTGAAGGGAAAATAAATCATGAAGAAAAAATACATAAGATACCTCAAGAGGAAAGACCTTATGCTTCTACCCTAGTGTCAAAACCCTCCATGATTTATGTCTCCATTTTGATTGTGCCTTCCTCTATTAGGACTGACCCTCTCCTAGCTGTGAAAGATGGATTATTCTCAAGCTTGCGCACCTGCCTACTATTAGTGCTCTTTTGAAGTTTCTCATTGGAAGCTTGGATGCAATACCAGTACTAGTATTAGTGCTCTTAATTTTCTTCCTTTTGGAAAATGGTTTCTCTCCAACGTAGGTTTGAATTATGCTCATCGGCATCCCTCAAATGCTTTCGTTGTTAGAGCAGAAATCAATGCTCAAAACATGCCCCAATTCTAGGAAAATACTACAAAGAAATCATAGGTTGACGAGAACATCAGGGCTATGGTAAATACTACAAATAAAACTGAGGTTGTACAGAAGGGAAATGGTTTAGTAGATACTACAAGCAAAACCAAGGTTGATCAGAAAAATATAGAGAAAACCGGAGTTGATAAGAATCCTGAGGTTGTGGCAAATATTACAAGTAAATATGTGGCTTATCCAAATCATCGAGTTGTGATTGATGTTGAAAGAAAAACATAAGCTAACCATATGACCAGGGATATGGGAGATTATCATGCAAGCAAAATCGAGGATGAGCAAAAGCAAAGCTCCAGGATATGGGAGATAGTATAGTAAATCCTGAGGCTAACCAGAAGCTTGACACTGACCAAAGTAATGCAAAGAAAATTGGGTCTGATAAAAAACCCGATTTTGTGGTAGATACTACAAGAAAACCCGTGAGTCAGCAAGGACCCAGAGCCGTGAGAGATTCTCTAAGCAAAGTTGAGACTGACCAAATTACTACAAGAAAAATAGAGATTGGCTAGAAGCCCGAGACTGTGGGAGACACTACAAGAAAAACCAAGGCTAATCAAATTCATGGTTTCATGTGAAATACTACAAGCGAAAACAAGACTGACTAGAAGCTTGGGGCTTTGACAAATACTACAAGAAAAAGTGAGGCTGACCAGAAGCCTGGTGCTCCTGGAGATAGTGAAAGAAAAATTGAGGCTTACTAGAAGCTTGGTGTCGTAGGAGATAGTGCAAGCAAAATTGAGGTTGCATATAGAGACAAGTATTCATGTTAGATATGATGTCAAGCCTCTTGGATATGATGACAAGCCTCGATCAAGAAATTAATTTAATTCATTGTGACACCAGTAATCAAACTATCCAAAAGACTATGCAAGAACCCATGTAATGCATGCAGTTGGGTCCATGGTAGTTAGGTCTCTGAATCGTCGCCACAGGTGTTTATGGTTTATTCCTTCATAAAGACCCCAATGTTTTTTTAATTATATTTCCTAAAAAAATTGTGTATACTCTTTATTAATATTTCTATTAATATATTTAATATTTTAGCTCATTCTTCATCGTCATCATCAAGTGTCTCTCCTCTGTTCAACCAAACCATTTCTTCCTTCCACTCTCGACTTCTAGGGTAGGTGACAATAGGCAAGATTCAGAGCTTCAGTCCAAGTTAAAAGGTAAAGTGTAATAGCTTCTTCGTATTCCTGAGTAGTGTAAAATAAAGTGGATAGAAGTCGATACAGAGGAGATTACAATAGGAAAGGGTCAAAGTGTCAGTCTTGTTGTAAAGGGTTAATTGTATGGATTTTCGTAGGCAGTTTCCAAATAATCAAAAAGTGTATTGAGCGTAATGTGGGTATGTGTTATCTGTGTAAAGTCAGGCTATATCGATTCTCCTAGATCACCTCTAGTGTCCACCTCTATCATGTGTCCAGGCTTCTTACTATGTGAATCAGGATCAACTAGGGTGGGTATGAATCATTTTAAGTGAATGAACAATTTTTACACTATGTATGGCTCAAGAAGTGTTGCAATTACATAAGATCAAGATATGGTAATCAATGCCAGTAAGTTAAGCAGTTTATACATTCAGCTCTAACAACTCTAGATATCTTGGCCATGGGACAATAGAAGAAGATGGAGTGAAATAAATGTGTAACAAAGTTTGTTGCAGTTCATACATTGGGCTCTAACACCTCTAGATAGCTTCTCCATGGAAAGGTTTTCTTTCTTCTTTAGGATTATTACAAAATGCTAGAAGTTGATTAACATGCTACTTCTTTGTTATGCATTTTTTGCTAGGTTCTCTACTACTGCTCTCTTTTGTATTTATTGCTAGGTTCATTGCTACCACTCTCTTCGCATTTATTGCTTTGTTTTAATCTAATCTGATGTGATATGTTTGTTGAACGAAAATGAAGGCTTCTCTTGAAACTTGAAAAATCTTAATTGTCTTAACTCTCTATAGTGCTTCAATGGAGAAGCATGATAAGGTTTACAACATTCCTTCTGCACCTTTCTATGTATACTTTTTAATAGAATATTATAGAACTTACATATCTCTAATATTTATTTGGAATCGTATGTTTTTTTTTCCATCATTTGCAAAATGTTGAATAGCCAAATCTGATCTAAATACGACCTCACCGAGATTGAACAGAGAGTGTAGCCCAAGGAAATCGTTCCAGCAACATCATTTACATAAGACTGAAAAGTCGATTAGATGGAATAGATACAAAATATCCTGACTTGTATGTCAAATCATCCATTTGCCTCCAAACACAACATGTTTTTCCAATGTATAGAGATAAAGAGAACATTATACTCAGTAGAAAATCCAAGCACGGAACATTTTGGCAACTTTGCAATGAAATAAAACATGCTTAACCATTTCAAGCTTGCAACAACCTATGTAGCACTCAGTTAGCATACCAGTACATTTCAATTGATATTAAACACATTTGGAAGGAGTATGACTTCATTAGTGAGGACAACAACAACAAAAAACTCAGCCCAGTCTTCCAATACTCCCATATCAAACTCAACTTGGCCCTACTACCAAGATGAGTTAACTTGCTCCTCATTTTGATTGTCTATGGGCAAGTTCAAGTCACCCAAAACAATTTCAATATTTTTTGTTGCATAGTTCTCCCAAGTTGTTGCAGGAAAATTCATTGACATCAACTCACATGAAACGTTTCATCTAGAAATTGTCAGTATGACCTTATGCGAGTAATTTTACCTTTAATTTCAAAATTTGTTATTTTTCCCAAAATTATATATGAACTAATTAGTGATAAATCTGATATTATTTTCTTCTCTACTTTTCTCTTTACAGAAATCACTCTAATTTTGCAATGTAGGATTTTCTAAAAAATCAATTTTAGAGAAAGTTATATATTTTTGTGGAACATATATAGTATTACGTCGGTTCTCATGATTTTATATATAGTATTAGGTTTTTTCTCACAATTTTTGTGAATGACACGGGTGAATTTTATCTTACACCCAATAGGAAATCGATATGTGTTCTGGATGAACTGACCATGGATATCCTTAAAAAAAATTATGAGAGGCAAGATATCCTGTGTTGCCAGCGTGTGTTCTAACCACATTCCTTTGTAAACAAATGGACTATGACAACCACAATTATGAAATCTTCTAAGTCAAAACATGGTTTATTATAGAATCTTCTATCTTCTGTGTGGCCATGAAATGTTCTGCCTCCCATGTAATATCTGTAACATTTTGGTGTAAGAATGCACGATAGTAATAATTCCATTATGTTTATGAAAATCCATAGTGGTCAGTCTTCCAACAATATTACTACAGCCAATCAAAACTGCTCTCTTTCCCTAGAATAAATACAATGGTGGTGTGGCAACTCTAGCCAGAGCAGCCTCCCACTTCCTCCATGGTGATAAGAGGAAAGGTAGTTCATATGGAACGCTTAGTTGAAGCGTTTTCTCTTGGATGAGAAACTCAACAAAGATGATCCTAAAGTTAGCTAACACACTTTCATACTATATCTATTCTATTGCTCTTCTAATGAAATCATGACCTTAATCTATTTGTACTACTCTGGTTTTCCATGTAGCTAGAGTAATGAAACAAACTACAATTTTGATAATTCAATCAAAGAATGAAGGTGTGACTTTGATCCCAATCAACTATTTTTGGTGTTTGAGGGTGAGAATAGAAATCAATGGTTGTTACCTTTGCAACCCATGTCATGTCCTTTGGTAGATTGATTAATTGTGTACCATCTCCTATTGAAATTGAATAAACTTCTCCTTAACTTCCCCAATGAGTCTCTCAACACATCCACTATAAGAATATTACCCATGGTATAAGAAGAAGGAACATGCTATGGCTGTTGAATGCTTAACCATGACATTTTCATAAAAGAAAAACATCACATTAGCCAAAATCTAGGCGCGGATGAGAGGCCATTTCCGTTTTAGAGACTCTGGTTAGCTATCCAGATTGTTCACGGCTTTTAGAAAAGCATAAAATATCAATCATGTGCCTCAATATGTCTTCAAATAGTTTTAGGATAATTATGCAGAATGAGCTTAAAAAGTTTAGGCGTAAATACTTTCTTCCAACATTTTTGAGTTCCATGAAAAAACTAAAATCTTAATAGAATTCAACTATGGGTCCAAGAGAGCCATAGTGAACATTATACCGGCCATATCTTCACTTACTTAGCTTAAGACTATTTGCTTAGACAGGTTGCATGTGCCCCCACTTCAAGAGCATAGTAAAATCTTGTAGAACTTAGACAATATATATTTAAGCTTTTAGTGAAGGGCTTAGAAACATGTTTGGGTTCAACAACACCCAGTCGAGCATTAAGCTTCTAATAATGCTATATTTTAACCTAGAGCATTGTTTTCATTTGGAGGATTTACAACATTTCTGAAAGGAAAGTATATTCATTCAATTTAAGTATCATGATCACATATTCCAAGTGACTTTTTAGTAACCTATTAGGCTTTGTAGCTTTGTATAAATCTATGTATTTTGATAAAGCACTCTTCCAAATTGGAATGCCATTTCCTTTTTGCAATAACCACATACAATGTCTTGATTTTGTTGTAGAGAAAATAGACGTTCTGCTAAGAAAATAAAGGTTGTGCAACAAGTTAATTCCATACAAGGTCTTGATTCATTGATTATGTATCAATTATGGCTCTTGATGTAACAATGCCTTGATTTTGTTTCTTAGAAAATAAGGTTGTGCTTTACTGTTTCACAGACTTTCTTACAATCTTTCCATAAGTATTGATTTGTAATCTCGATCACTGAAGGATGACAGTAATGGTTGTGGTAATATTTCATGGTTTGAAGTTTCCCTCTTGCTAACTATTTAAATATATCACCTCAATTTAATTGTTAGTCAGAGGAATTGTATTTGATTTGTAAACAATTCGTTTCTTGATTTATAGATTTTGATTTTTTCCCTTTTCATTTTTTTCTCAGATTTGGTATGAGATTGCTTTCAAGATTTGGGTTCCCTGGTTTCCCCACCATAGCAGGTTCATATGTTGTCAGTAAATAATCTCTGAATTCTACAACTTTTCCTATAAGCATGCTTTGAAACATTGGTGTTGCTTTTCCATGGTGTTAATGTAAATAAGCACTGCTATATGCATTTGTATCCCTTATGTTTTCCTAAGATATTAAAATTCACAATAGGAATTGAGGTCTCTTTTCCACTGCAGATTACAGTCAGTTTCTTGAACATAATATATAGTAAATTATGTTTTACTAATCAACTATGGATGTGATCCCTCACAGGAAAGGAAATTCAAAGTGACACTGATTTCACATTGATTTTTCAAAATGGTGGCAAGAGAAAGTTTAGTCCATTCCAAAGTAGATATGAAGCCAAGAAAAGGCATCTTTGTATTCAACGGTGCTCTTAATTTCATATGTACATGCACAAACATACTAGTAGAAAATATTGAATGGTTGTTTAAGTAATATTTTCCATTCGACTACATTCTTTACAGGTTGTAAATTAATAATTCAGAATAAGTCATTACACTAATTGTTGTTCTTTATTAATAAGTGGTAAATATTTTGATATTGAACTGGCTAAGATTTTTCTTCCTTTATGTGAAGTTGTGTGTTATGTAATGTTTCTTTTCCATTCACTATGTCTAGCATATAAAGTGTGTCTAATGGAGTGGGCAGATTGGCAAGTATGTTGATCCTTGAACGATGTTACAAGGTGGAAACCCAATGGAGCAAGGTGGGTGCATCCCCATGAAGGGGTCACAAATACCAAAGTTGGTTATTTCTAGTGCCTTGTGCTAGAAATTTGCCTTTACCCTTGTATTAATAGTGCATGTGGAGAGGATTCTGCTATTATCTTTTAAGATTTATATCAGTTAATATTAATGGATAAAATTCAAGAAATTAGCCAGGATGTCCCTGCAAGGTGGTTATTGATTAGTGGAAGTTGTCATGGCCATTATGTCAGGCCAGGTGGTCACATTCCCCTGATCGTGAGGTCTAGCTTGATTGTTTAGTAGTGATGGTTGGTGGGCTCATTTTTAGAAGCTTATATTTCCGTAATCCTTTTTATAGAGTTGTTGGAATCAATTCACAGGGACATCAGTGGGGGAGCAATACCATACCATGTGGGTTCATATTGGGAGATATTTATTGAAGAAAAAATTACATAATGTAATGGGGGATATATAGGGGGTAGAGGGTTTTTATATTGGAGGGTATAAAAAATGGAGCCTAAAGCTAATGAAAAAATATAAAGGGCATAAAAAATGTTAATGAAAAAATGGATACCGACAATATCTAGTGAAAGTAGGGGTTTTTAAACTGGGAGGGTACATTGGGTTCATATTGGTAGGGAGTTAAATAATGTGATTTTTTAGAGGCATTTTCCAATATGTAGTCAAATTAAGGGTATTGTTTAATATGCCATGAACGCACATGATATGTCAGAGGTTCATTGAGTGAAGCCCCCGTGATTCAGTTTCCAAAGGTTTTAATTACATTATAGAGTTTATTTTTAGAGAGTTGTGATTCATAGTGTTAAGTATACCAGTTATGACACTTGCATGAATACAAGCATAGTAGAGGTATCAAGCTCTGTTATAAGCTTACCTGCATATAATCCTAAATGCATATAATCTAACTCCAATAGGTTATGAGTGGGGACGACTCAACATAGACACCCGAAGCAATCCACATGGTTATCTGGTACTCATTATGAGAGAGAAAGTACAAATGCACAAATGCTTCTCAGTGACTGTTTCCTGGGATTTTATATGGTATTTCTTATTCCTTGATTTACCAAGTTTAAATGACTGATCCAAATCAAACCCTATAAAATATTTATTGGATTATTCATTATTTTCTTTGTCGTGTTTGAGCAGGCACCAGAAAATGGTCCTTGGAAATACACCTTCATGTGTGTTAATTATATAGTCTGCATGAAGTATCTAAACTAACCACTGGAAGATGTGCTACTAGAACTGAGATGGGTAGCTTTGTTGACTCCACATTTGCATTCGGAATAGGGCTCCCACCTTCAATGGAATTATTAGAAGAGAGAATGAGGATTCCATATATTTGGCATCTCGAGATAGTATGGTTCGGAGGAAGAGGATGCTAATTCCTAAAAAGGAAGATAGTTTTCCAGCAAAATGGAAGTTGCTCAAGGATCAAGTGTTTGATACTCAAATTGTTTCCCTTCACACAGGTGGCCGATTTTGGTAGTTTGAAGTGTATATTATGTATTGGGAATTGTTGCTTCTTTTCATTAGTTCTAACTAGTATGTTTAATCAATAGGGTATAAATATATTGCCATAGAGCGGGCCTAGAAATAAAATGGCCTTGTTAAGGATTCTTAAGGTTCTCTTTATTAACAAATGGTTATTTTGGAAGCATTCTCACTATCCAATCAATGAACTCCTAAATTTTTTGCTAGTAATTTAACCTTTAATTTCAGAATTTGCTATTTTGCCCAAAATTATATGTAACTAGTTAGTGATGAATGCGAGATTATTTTCTTCTCTACTTTTTTATTTACATAAAAACTAATTTTGCAATGTAGGATTTGCTAAGAAATCAACTCCAAATAAAGCTATATATTTTTTTGGAACATATATAATATTTACTATTACTTTGATTATCACGATTTTATATATAGTATTAGGTTTGTTCTCACAATTTATGTGAATGACACGGGTGAATTTTATCCTACACCCAATTGGTTATTGATATGTGATCTGGATGAACTGATCACGGACCAATTTCTAGGTTTTGGTCATTTTGATGTCAAAAGATCTTAGATAGAAGATGAGAGACGAGTGACCATTTTCATCCCATTTATGTGATGACACAAGTATTTATGTGAAACAATTTAATGGCATTACCAATGGTTGATTTTGTTTGCTAAAATATTATGTGAATTACAAATAATGGGTTTGTTAAAGTAAGACAAAGCTATGGGTCAGATTTTGCTAATAGAGGCCTCAAAGCCCACGAGTGCTCGGAAATTGAAACAGTATACATCTTCAGGAATTCAAGAAATTCTGGGTGTACCTTTTGTCCTTCCAATTTTGTTTTAAATTTAATTATAAAATATTTCTCTTGCACTTTCCCCAGGTAATAATGGACAGTTTGTTATCATCGCTTATTCATGTTTTTCTTTAATTGAATTAAAGATTCGTCTTTTGGTGCTTTGTCATGTATATTTCTAGCTAAAAAATGCTCTATAAATATTAGGGTTCTTTGCTATCATAAGGGTTATAAAAATGAGGTAACATTTTGAAATTATTAATAGCAGACCATATATACAATTTTCTCCAGTGTAATCTTATATTTGATGTTGGTGGTTGTTCATGGATGTTGAGTCATTTTCCTGAACTTAGGGAGATTGCATCGGACTGTACTTAATCAACAAACCTGAATGGATTATTATTGAACATGCATGCTCCTTATATTCTTACATCTCAGTCCCTCTATATGACACTCTTGGAAACTGTCAAAATGACACTCTTGGTAAATGTCAAAATTTGTTTTCAACATATTGGTTTGATCTTATGCCATAAGTTCATCTTTGTTACAGTTAAATGCCATTAGTCTTGATTCGGCTTGCAACTAACTTCTACAGGTCCAAATGTTGTAAAGTACATTATAAATCATGTTGATATATATGATGTATTTTGTATTCAAGAACCGTTGAAAATTGTAACTAACTACTCTGATAAGTGAGAACCTAAATACAAAAAACTTTTTTAGCAATTGTTGAACAATTAAATGGAGTTTCCTTTTAGTGGTTGATGTTCACTAGCTTCTTGATACCTTCTAATTTTGTACAATTATATGTTGTTTTTGTTTCATCTATACTAGCTTATTGCCAAAACTAGATTCTTGATTTATGAGAGAACACTATTGTGTAATCAATATTCAATATTGCACTGTGAGCTATAATTCTTGTTATAGTGGGTTCTTCACCTTGCAAGTGTTGATCCACAAAGAAAAATGTATCAATGACTAAATTATTCACTAAACACCAAGCCTCATTCAAAATGTATCATAACTAGTTAAATTGTCCTTTCTAAAAGCCAACTTGGTCGTGAAGGCTTAAGACCATCTTACAGAAAACAAGGTCGTCGATTCATACTGCTCTTCAATGAGTCAAACTCTTCCAAACCTAGTAAAAGTGCTTAAGGGCTTAGCTTTCATCAATCATATATTCAATTTGTAGATTAGCAAAGAAATTCTCTAAAGACCACCAAACCACCGAGTTGCGGTGCCTTTCAGAGATGTCTGACATTCCAAATGGCATTCATCAGTTTTAAATAAAAAACAGATAAAAATATTTTCTCATTGTGGTATATGGAATATGCATCAAACATCCTTTCATTTTTCCTTTTTTTTCCTATCATAAATGAAGGCAATTGCAACAAGGTTATGACCAATTAAGCTACAACAAAATATGAAGCTTGCAGCTCATTTTTGGAAAGCGATTTTCATAACAGGAGAAAGCCCCACAAATCTTATTTCTCAACGATTACTTATCAAAGTGCCAAAATGTAAGCTTAAGGGATGTGTTCTGGTATAGCTAAATTTAGTTAATAAGAACGAATTTCAAAACATGGCACAAAATAGTGCAAGTAAACATAAGAACTAGAGAATGCCAATAAAGCTTAGTTTATATTACAGTTGCCCCTAGTTGTTTTCCATAATTTTAGACCCTTTGGCACTATACTGCTCCAAAAAAATGAATTTGATGTTCTATATTTGCAACATGGGTCTAATTTTAGACCCTTTAGCACTATACTCGCCCAAAAAAATGAAGTTGATGTTCAATAATTGCAACATGGCTCTGCCTTTCTGTGTTGAAAAGGTCCACTGATTCGAAGGATGTAAATTCCTTCTGCACTTTTCTCTGTAAACTTTTTAATACAATATTGTAGCACTTGCAGATTTTTCTCAATCCAACTAATATTTTGCTAATTCTGAGTCTGGTGACATAATCAGTGCGAGTGGTAGAATGAGGAGAGGTTTCGTTGGTATAGGGCTCAAAACATTGGTTCTAATCCTTTCTATATCATGTTTTATCTATAATGAATGGTCACTCTTATTACATGTTATGATCTCAACCTATTATCTCTAATGAATGATCACTCTTATTACATGCTATGACATGCTATGAGCTCAGTGTATTATGGGAAAAGGCATATATATCTCAGTTTGTATTTCATGGTAACGCTATCTATATATATCACAACAGCTAACTCTCTCAACCAATCCCTCATCAAAGTTTGACATATCTAAGGATCAAAGAGGACAACTTGGAAAGATCCTTATTATTTCTATTTCGATGGAGTAGTTTAGAGGCCCAACCTGTTGTTGAACCCAGGAATCTTATCAGTAGGGTACGACGACATCTAACCCCTTATGCTACCTGTTGGACTAGCCAAACATACATTTTTACTTAGCTTTCACCGAATAAACTTCTTCAAGGATGGAGTACTGACCCTTACTAACCACTTGCTTTTGCCAGGATACCAGAATGTAGAACCCTAACTACAAATTTCAACCAGACCGGAATAAAAATTTAAAATTTAAATTTTCAGAATAATACCTAGAATCAGTTGAAGGTGTTTTAGAATGTGGTTGTTCCCACTGCTGTAGTTACCAAACCACCCTTTACCTCCCAGTCCATTTGGGGTCTACCTATACAGTCCCCAGATCTAGAAGACAAATCTTCTAGCCCCCGTGCCCAAAATTCCAAGAACAATCAAGCTTAATCTCTGTAATTCTATTAAAAATTCTCGTCTCTTCCCAAATTATCCTCTAGTTTCACATAATTCTCTCTCTCTAAAAAATGAACTCCCCTTCCTGAAATGCCTTTCCCCATCTTATATATAATCTTGCTCTGCCTCAAAATAGTGACTCCCTGTTCGAGGTTCCTCCAGCGAGGGGATAAGGTGATAAAATTTAGTTGAAGTCTAAGCAGGGATCTGCCACCCGCATTAACGGTTGACAACAAATTCCTTTTAATGTAAAACATTTATACCCTTATTGTATTTGATGCTTACTTTATGATTCCTTTTGACTTTATATTATGTTCCCTTTCGACTTTATCTATATTATGGATTCTTTTAAGTTTGTATAGTTTGTAGATTTTATATTCTCCTTTTAGTTTTTATATATATATATATAAGTCATTTATATATTATGTATTGTATTCCCCTTGCTATTTGTATAACATGTATTATATTTAATTTATTTTGCACCAGATATATATATTTCCTTTTATTTTGTGCAATACATTGTCTTTCCTTTTTATCTTGTATAGTTATATATATTATAATAGTGGTACATACACTAAGTACCTCACTCAATATATTTAATATTTATGTGCGTTGGGTATACACTTAGAACTTTCAATAATTAATTTGCTTATCTTTTTTTGACAATTTTCATAATAAGTTAATATGTATACTAGCATAGTGCATGTGATGCATGCATAAGTAGCTATCATATGCATGTTTCATATACATGTTAATATTCTTATGTTTCCTATAATTTGAGATGACCATTACATACACCCCTCCTTCAGAAAATTTCATCTAGAAATTAGGGTATATAAAGTATATTAGTAATTATTTAGCAATTAGTATAATCATGTAAGGATTGTGTTCCATAATTAATTTTTTGTTTAATGTGAGGACACTTTAAAAATTGTGTTTTGAATAATTATAGTTTTACAACCTTTATAGTCATGCCCTGCCCCAGTTGGGTTCCCAAGATATTCTAGAATCATCTTATCCTTCCTAATCTCTTCCGCTCCCATCCTATCCATCCTCTACGGGACTATGCCATGGTGTTAGTTATACTAACCTAACTATTCATAGACACCAAGAGTAACAATGTCGACTATATCGACATGGTTTCTCAGTAGGCATCCAGAAGTCATCATCACACGTCTAGGGGAGCGTGACTTGTAGTCCTTCCATGACTCCAGGTTGTGGAGGATAAACGTGAGCAACACTGCCACCCCTCCTAGTAGGACCAAGGTCAACACCTCATCATGGAATCTCATTGAGCTTCAATTGTTCTTGGAATTTTGTCATCACGTGGGTCGGTTTCATAATGATATTATCTATAATGTAAACATGTGTTCACACATTATAACATATGCATCAATATATTCAAAATTAGTGTTGAAAAGTGTGCAACAAGAAATGCTTGTTGAGAATGCAACAAGATGATGGAGCTTAGTGGAAAGGAGTCGCCTTCACTAAGTGGACCCGCAGGTTTGGCGCAAGTCTATTTTTAGACTATGTCTATTTTTAGACATATGGATCATGTCTATGGATTGCAGGTTGCTGTTTATGGATGATTGATCAAAGTTGGAAAAATAGATGGACTTCTATTTTTAGACCACAGCGGAGTGACACCACAGTGGAGTGACTGCTCAGTCTAAATATAGAACAATCAAATATTATTAGCTCATAATAATATTTAGACTATAAACTTTGTCTTATTCTCTTGGAGCAATTCAGGATGAGCTACGGATGTGGTACATGCAGATCCTAGAAGGAAATACGTGGTTACCTATGGGATGACTAATATTTGCATGCAGGACTTCAGTTAGAACTCAATTGAGTTGAGTTTAGTGGACTGGAGGTGCAGTTGATGGAGTTGTGTTCAGTTTAGCTTTGTTAAACTGGTTGTATTTAGTCTAACTGGAAAATAGACTAGAGATGATTTGGGTGAATTAGTTATTAATTAATTCACAAGTTATTAACTCATAATACAACTAATGAATACATCAGTTAACTCAGTTGCATGTCAGTGCATGTTCAGTTCAACAGGGACAGGGGTTAGAGGATCAGATTGCTATCAGTTGTGACT
>APFE030996740.1:29680-53242 GCA_000404065.3 Pinus taeda
GGAGCCCCGATGTGGAGTAGCAGGAACTGACTGATTGGGTACAGATAGATGCGGATGGAGCGGCAGAGAGAGCGACAGTGCGGGGAATCCCAGGACAGCGCATAGCATGCAGGTTGCAGCAATGCGAGAGGCACAAGTGTTTTGCACAGTACTAGGTGGCACAGAGAGGTGTGCAATGGTGCGAGATGCATGAAGATGTTGCAGTAGCGCAGATGTCAGAGAGGGAGCACTTGTCAGCAGCAGGTAGAGCTTTAGCATCAGAGTATGTTCCTAGCCCAACAGATTGGTCAGTTGGGAGTTTTTTTTGTTCCAAGTGTTGTTGGAGCAAAGTGGACCGGGCAGATGTGTTGCATGCAGAACATTCTAGAGTTACAGGATCGGGTTTGAGAGGAAGCCTTTCTTTTTGAGAGGGAGTGTTGAAAAGTGTGCAACAAGAAATGCTTGTTGAGAATGCAACAAGATGATGGAGCTTAGTGGAAAGGAGTCGCCTTCACTAAGTGGACCCGCAGGCTAATTTTTGGCGCAAGTCTATTTTTAGACTATGTCTATTTTTAGACATATGGATCATGGTCTATGAGTTGCAGGATGCTATTTGTGGATGATTGGTCATGTTGGTAAAAATGGATGGACTTCTAGACTTCTATTTTTAGACCACAGCGGAGTGACACCACAGCGGTGTGACTGCTCAGTCTAAATATAGAACAGTCAAATATTATTAGCTCATAATAATATTTAGACTATAAACTTTGTCTTATTCTCTTTGAGCACTTCAGGATGAGCTACGGATGTGGTACATGCAGATACCAGAAGGAAATACGTGGTTACCTATGGGATGACTAATATTTGCATGCAGGACTTCAGTTAGAACTCAAGTGAGTTGAGTTTAGTGGACTGGAGGTGCAGTTGATGGAGTTGTGTTCAGTTTAGCTTTGTTAAACTGGTTGTATTTAGTCTAACTGGCAAATAGACTAGAGATGAGTTGGGTGAATTAGTTATTAATTAATTCACAAGTTATTAACTCATAATACAACTAATGAATACATCAGTTAACTCAGTTGCATGTCAGTGCATGTTCGGTTCAGCAGGGACAGGTGTTAGAGGATCAGATCGCTATCAGTTGTGACTATAGTTGTGCACCAGATCTTGCGCAATCAGAGGGATTGAGTAATGCCAATGAGGATTGCGTGGTATATCCAAGGGAAATACGAATTTGGATCATTCATTCATCAGTATTCTCATGCAGGATTGCGCAGTGGAGGCGGGCAAGCAGCGGAGGAGATTTGAGCCAGTGATTGATTCAGATCTGAGTTGTATTGTGTGTAACAGGGGTGGAGATACTTGTGAGAAGTATTATGCTGTGTAATGTTACATGACTCAATCATTAATATACAGATAGTTGGGGTTTTTAGCGAGATGCTTTCCCCGGGATACATACTGTGTTAATGTGTGAATGCTCTTGATGTTTTATTGTTATTGATGCTGCTACATTGATGATCAACGTAGAGGAGCTTATGTATTGTGTATGTTTTCCGCAATAGTACATGATCAGGATAATCTCCATTGAATATGTGTTAAATTATTCAAAATTTCTACAATTAGGTGTATTCATATAAGAATTTCTATGCATTCCCAATATGTTGTCATCTATGATATTGATTTTTGAATACATATAACATAATTGGCTATGCTTGGCCAATATATTTGTAAGTTCATTTTCGTATTAAATGGTAAACATAGTCATTCTTTTATTTCCATCTCATCATGCATGTTGATATGTAAAATTAAAAACATTATAGCTACCACATCGATAACATAATTTAGTATCCATGTACCGACAATGTTAAGAAAATAATTTAAAATCATTCTTACGGTTAATAGTTCAAAATGATAGTCTTAAGTATCTAGCCTAAATAAAGTAAAGATATACAAACTTAGGTTTTAAGTGCTTCAAAATCAAAACAAGTTGGAGTATCTCTAGCACATGGTCTTTATGTCTTCTCAAGTATCTGATCTAGGACTACACTTGTCCCACTAGACCTTAACTTGGTCTACTAGGCAGTTCCTGAGTTGTCGAACCCTACATTCTAGAATGCGTAATGGTTCTCTCATCTGATACTTGCAATTCCCTCCATTGAAGGTTATGCGATTTGTCAACTATATAATGTCTTAATACATATTTATGAAAAACATTATGAACTTTATCTAAGTGGGGTGCCAGTGCAAGACGATATACGATAGGCCCAAATTTTCGATAACTTTGAATGGCCCAATAAACCAAGGTGACAATTGTGTTCCTTTTCCAAACCAGATAGTGCTTTTGTTTGGTCTAATGCGGCTGAAAACCTGATCTCTTATTTCATCATTCCTATTTATCCTGTGAGAATCAAAATAATTCTTTTTTCTATCTTGTGCCTCCTTTAACTATTGTCTAAATTGTTTTACATGTTCTTCCATATATTGAATTAATTCTAGCCCCACTATCACTCATTCCTATAACCTGTCCCAACTTAATGGTGTTTCGCAAGGTCTACGATAATGCTTCAAATGGATACATTTTGATTGAACTGTGGTGATTGTTATTGTATGCAAATTCAACCAAGGGTAAGTACTTTTCCTAATGTGTTTGTTGATTCATGATGTACAACCTCAGCATATATTCTAGTACTTGGTTTGCCCTTTCTATTTTTCGATCAGTCTCAAGGTGATATACTGTACTTAAATTTAGTTGAGTTCCTAAAACTAACTGCATACAATTCCAGAACCTTGAAGTGAATCGTGATTCCATATCACTATCACTCATTCCTCTAACCTGTCCCAACTTAATGGTGTTTTGCAAGGTCTACGATAATGCTTCAGATGGAGACATTTTGATTGAACTATGGTGATTGTTATTGTATGCAAATTCAACCAAGGGTAAGTATTTTTCCTAATGTGTTCGTTGATTCATGATGTACAACATCAACATATATTCTAGTACTTGGTTTGCCCTTTCTATTTTTCGATCAGTCTCAAGGTGATAAATTGTACTTAAATTTAGTTGAGTTCCTAAAACTAACTGCATACAATTCTAGAACCTTGAATTGAATCGTGAGTCCATATCACTATCACTCATTCCTCTAACATGTCCCAACTTAATGGTGTTTTGCAAGGTCTACGGTAATGCTTGAAATGGAGACATTTTGATTGAACTGTGGTGATTGTTATTGTATGCAAATTCAACCAAGGGTAAGTACTTTTCCTAATGTGTTCGTTGATTCATGATGTACAACCTCAGCATATATTATAGTACTTAGTTTTCCCTTTCTATTTTTCGATCAGTCTCAAGGTGATAAATTGTACTTAAATTTAGTTGAGTTCCTAATATTGACTGCATACAATTCTAGAACCTTGAAGTGAATCATGAGTCCATATCTGGTATGGTTTTCTTAGGAACTCCATGAAATCTAATGATTTCATTTATAAAAACTCGAGCTATGTCAACAACTTCATAAGTGTCTCTTATGGGAATAAAATGTGCGATTTTCATTAGCTTATTTATCATTCTTACATAATTAAACCTTTAAATTTATGAGACAAGCAGAAATTGTTTGAAATTGTCAAATCAGCGATAATACTTACTTGTAAATTTTGTTTGGAGTGTTCCTGAAGTCGAACTTCTGTCTAACGATGTTTTTGGTGGTTGTTGTTCCCTCTTTCATTATCAAAATGAACAAATACTCCCATATAAACTAAGCACGACCTTAATACCCAGTTTCAAAGTACTTCACAAATGAGGTACTCTACCCCCGTGCCCAAAAACTTAAGAATAATTGAGACTTAATGAGATTCCATGATAGGATGTTGACCCTGGTCCCACTAGGAGGGGTGGAGGTATTACCCACCATTTATCCTCCAAAACCTGGAGTCATGGGAGGCTTGTGCGAGTCATGCTCCCCTAGACGTGTGATGATCACTATAAGATGCTTACTAGAAAAGCAGGTCGATATAGTCGACGTTGTCATCCTTAGGGTTTATGAATGGATAGATCATTAGAGTTGACGCCATGGCATACTCCAGTAGAGGATGGATAGGATGGGAACAGAAGAGATTAGAAATGATGGGATGATTCTAGAATAGCTTGGGAACCTGACAAGCAAGACATGAATAGTATACTTGTAAAATTTTAAAATATTCAAGAACACAAATTTTAAAATGCCTCATGTTAGACAAATTCATTTCTGAAATACAATTCTTACATGATTATACTAATCACTAAATAATTATCAATATACTATATAAATCCTAACTTCGGGACGAAGATTTTTTTTTAAAGAGGGGTGTATGTAATTGTCCACCTACAACTACAAATAGAATGAGAATATTAGCATACATACAGGACATTCGTATGATAGCTACATATTCATGACCCGCATGTATTGCAATAGTATACATACCGAGAAATATGGAAAAATATCTAAACTTAGGGTAATAAATCAATCATCAAAGTAAATTCTAACTTATCAAAATATAACGAAAACATATTAAGTTGGGTATTTAGTAGGTATACCACCCTTACATATACAAATGTTAAATCCTTAATCAAAAGAAAATATAAATTATGTTACAACTGTTTAAATAAATAAAAATTATAAAACAATTTAATTAAATTATAAATTAAACTAATTTAATTTAATACTTGAAGAAAGTTAATATTAATAAAAGTAATCAAAAACTACATATATAAAATCTATCCTCTAAAAGGATAAACCAACTCAATTAAAAATTATAAAAGGTAGAATCAAAAATCAAATATGGATAAAATGATTTGATCAAATCTATAGCATGTAGGGATCCATGTAACAAGGAGGAAGAAAAGCGATGGACCGAGGAAATAAAAGGAAGGGAGTACTACTAAGACAGGAAGAAAATTTTGACTGAGGAAACGAAGTGCAGGAAAGAGGAAATCACTGAGAAATCTACAAATTGAGAGAAGCCTCAATTATTCTTGAGTTTTTGGGCACGAGGGCAGAGTACCTCATTTGTGAAGTACGTTGAAACTGGGTACCGAGGTCGTGCCCTGTTTGGATGGAAGGTTTTGGTCATTTTGATAACGAAAGCGAGAACAACGGCCACCAGGAACATCGTCACACAGAAGTTCGACTTCAAAAACACTCCAAACAAAATTTAAAAGTCAGAATTTATTGATGATTTGTCAAATTTCAAAAAATTTATGCTTGTCTCATGAATTTAAAGGTTCAATTATGTAAGAATGATAAATTAGGGCTTTATCGTCGTTATGTGCTCTGATACCAGAATGTAAATCCCATAACAGCGATAAATCCCTAATTTATCATTCTTACAAAATTGAACCTTTAAATTTATGAGAAAAGCAGGCCTTCTTTGAAATTTGACAAATCATCAATAAATACTTACTTGTAAATTTTTTTTGGAGTGTTCCTGAGGTCGAACTTCTGTCTGACAATGTTTCTGGGGAATAAATACGATATATCAATTTTATTTTATTTTTGTGGTTAATTGGAAATCACCTTTTTACAAAGGTTATATTATAAAGAATGAAGTTTCCTTAAATAAGTATTTGACTTATTTTAGATTAAGCCACATCCTTTATATAATGCATATATAATATGGATTTGCACCAGGTACATAACTCTTCAACTCGATAATGAGGAATATCTTTTATGTCGACACTCTTACCATTTAGCTGGCCTCACCAAAACCCTTCTCAAAAATAAATTTAATTGCATTAAAATTGGGGTCTACATCTAAGGCGTTTATAAGCAAAAGTCCTAAGTTCAAACACAATAAACATAACAAACCAAATTTTACTCACTCATTTATCTAATTAATCATGCACTCACACACCTAGTATTACCAAATATCCTCAATTGCTTACTACAACTTACAACATAAAGATGACATCGTGTGGCAGAGTATTCAATTTACCAACATCTCTATCATAAAAAGACTGTCCAAGATAAACACATACCAATCTTCTAATTCCACTATAGGTGCTTAATTTCTACTTAACTTCAATGGAGGAGCATTCAACAATCATTTCATTGTCCAACGCAGGGTCATTGCTCAAATTTGAAATTTTTTTTTAGGTAGAGTTAATTTATTTTGGATATATATATATATATATATATATATAGAGAGAGAGAGAGAGAGAGAGAGAGGACGGGGGGGGTTATTTTATATATGCAAATGGTACCAAATATTTAATGTTTTGAAAACATAATGGTTACATGTACGAATAACTGAAAAAATAAATGATAGAGAAAATAAAGGTGGAAAGAATTATCTTTAATGTGATATGTTGTAAAGTCTTGTAATATTTATATTCTTAAATTGAGAAATCTATAACAAAATTGGGTTAAAAGTTGGATAAAAGTAATAAAGTTCATTCTGAATAAAATCCAGAGTAAGAATTAAGTAAATATAATAAAGTTTATTATGATTAAAAGTAAGCATATCATTAAAGTCGAAGAAACATCATTAACAGGACACTTCTTCATGTACCATTGTAGACTAGACATTCTACTCTACTCAACCGTTTTTCTTTTTTCTCGCTCTAAGAGCTACTTTTTATATGATATATGAGAACCTATTATGAGAGACACGTATGGATATAGGTGCACATTTATGCCTAATATAGCCAGTAACATCTGGTTCATAAGGTCGGTATTCTAAATCAAATACTCATATTAAAGATGGATCCATTCAGGAAATCTGTTTCCTACAGAGAATTAGAAGATAGAGAGTTATGTGTAGAAGAAGATCCTCTTAGAGATATGTTTGCATCAAGTTCCAGTAGAGTCCTTAACCAAGCTGAACTTGAATACGAAGAACCTCAGCCCTCTGCTCGCTGGAAGTTACCTGCATATAGTGATTTGTCTATGTTTCACTTGAAAGTTGTTACTAGGATAAGTATTAAAGAGTCTACTAGCTAGATCCAAGAAAATGCTGATAATATTCAGACCATTCCTCTATTGGATCCCAAAGCATTGCAAGCCGAGGCTAAAAGATTAAATACCTAATATCTTCATCTGGGATGTATTAGAATTAGAATCCACCCTTTAATCCATCAAGGGTTGAATACTTTTGTGATGGCCACTGTTAGAGATCTAACCCACAACAAGTACACTGATTCCTTAATTGGAGGCATTGTTGCTCCTTTATCGCATGGCCATGTCCAGTTTGACTATTATCCAAATTTTTATGTTTATGTCTATGATGAGACTATGAAAGATATCTTACAGTTACAAATTCAAACCTCAGGGTTTGATATGAGAGATAAAAGACATAATATTGTGATACAGTTCAAAGGATGTTTTAGAAATACTAATACTTTATGGCCAGCCATAAAACATACTCCTAGCCGAAAATCAAAGTCTAGTGTTGTCATCCTTATAGATCTGAAGAATCAAAAAATAGAACACCAGACTATTATGTGGGAAGACCTCAATTTCCCTGAACATTGGGTAGTGGCAAATCCAAAGCCTCATATTCCAAAAAGAATAACCTCTGTCGATATAAAAGAAAATCAGTCTTCGGCAATTTTGTCATTTCCTAGAAGATCAACCATTGATTACAGAGGTATAGAAAAGGCTTGTAAAAGCTCCAAGTACTATAGAGATCCTTCCATTGTTGATATTGCATGTTCCACTTCCACTTCTTGTAAACATATTTCATTATTTGAATTTGCCCAAATAGTTAACTTCCATTTCTTAGAAGTTACATGTCCAGAATGTCAAACTGTTGTAAACCTGAGTATTCTTGCTGAGTCAATCATTCATATTAGTCACCATCCCAAAACTGGTGAAGCACCTCCTTCTACTTCTGTTAATCCATGCCCCAGACCTAAATGTGTTGATATTCCTTTCCCACATGAGTTAGATTCTGACCATGTCCTTATGATGCATGAGATAATAACTCTTGAAGAGAAGACCCTAGACTGACAGAAATGATGAGTCTAATGAGACCTGCTAAACCAAAATATGATTTGGGATATCTGGAGCAAGCAAAAGGTGTTATTCGAGCATGTAGATTTGGTCCTATTCCAGCTGACTGCAAGAAACCTTCAGTCATGGAAATGCATAAATTCTTCACTTTGATGTTTGGATGTTTGAAATCAAAAGTGCCTACCTAATGGATGAAAGCTATGATAAACTGGGATTTGTTTACAAATCCAAAAGCAGAAAAGTTTGATAGAAATCATACTCCTGAACAAAAGAAAGATTTGGCTGAAGATTAGAAACATTACATGGAGAACAATAACTCATGGATTTCTTTTTATGAATGGAAAAATAATGTCTCCCCTATGCATGTATTATCTGCTTCATCCTCATCTGTCAAACATGCATGGACTGCTCTAGATGGTGGCAGAATAGAAACCCCATCAACTTTCCCTCCATACAAAGCCATTATCATTGGGGAAAATCAGGACGCAGCCAAAGCCATTCCTTTAGTGCAAAAGGATGATAAGGCTTTAGGCATTGATGGGAGAATCCAGAAGGCAAGTGAACAACTTAACTGGACCAATACAACTATTAAAGGTCTAGAAATAAATGTTGCAAAAACAACAGAGATCAAAGAACAGTTTGATATTGTTCAAGTGTCAATAAATGAGGTGAATAGAAACCTTAATGATGTACAATATGCTTCTTCTGTAGTTTGTTCATATGCTCAAGAATATTTATCTAAGATAGAAGGAGTAGAAGAAAAATTAGTAGATCATCTTGATACTACTAAAACTCTTATATCTGGTCTAACTGACAAAGTTGAAAGAATCAGTCTATAAAAAACAGAGAAACCAGTTCCTACTTCTTTTTTGTATAAAAGAAATATAAAGATTCAGGATCCCGTCAAGCCATTAAATAGGTTCCCAACATTATTTCCAAAAGAAGTAGCCACATTATCAGAATCGGAGGCTACATAAAAAATTACAATTGCTTCCTTATTTAAGGAATAAAAAGAAGAAAAAGAGAAAGAGTTTGATTCTCAGGATTTTCCTATATATGAACCTCTTGAGAATAGGTTCAATACATATCCTGCACCTGATATAGCAGGAAAAGGAAAACTCCCAGAAACACATACTTCCTTCCCATACTTATATAGAGAATGGAATATTGACAATCTGAGCATTGGCCAGATCCGATAGATGATTGATGTAACGTATATAGAATACAAGCTCATGTGTTTGAGGGGAAACAGTGAAATTGAATGTTGCAAAACTATTATCCAATGTTTTACAGGAACTTTACTCAGGTGGTGGGAGACAGAATCATCTCTAAAGTTGATAGCAACAATTGAAGCAGAAGTGCTCAAAGATGAAAATGGACATGTAATACACAATCCTGATGGCTCAACCAGTAGTAATATGATAGGTGCTTTGACATCTATGATCTTAGAACACTGGTGTGGCAGCGAAACTGAAATTGCTGATAAGAATGAGGTCGTTCTTATGAATCTAAAATGTCACAAAATGTCTCAATATGAATATTTCCATAGAGATTGGATGCAGCAGATATATGAAGTAAAGGATTCAAAGAATCTACTATGGAAACAAGTTTATCTTGCAGCTTTTCCATCTAGGTTCGTGGACTATATCAAACTGCAAGAAATCTCCAATTACCATTTGAATCTTACACATGGGGTGAAATCTATGCACACATTACAAAGACCCTGGTAATTCTCTGTACAAGTTCCAAAGTTAACAAATCTTTGGAAAAACTTTCAAAATTCCCAGATCAGAAGTCCATCTACAGCAGATACAGACTTACAATTAATGATCCCCTGGTTAAAAGGAGGAAAGCAAAGAAAAGGGCCAAGAAAGAATACAAGTAGAAATTCAGAAGCTATAAAGATCATAAGAATTATTCTCAGCGATCTAAAGGCCGATCCTCCAAAGTTAGAAAATGTTATTACAGGTATGAGCCTAGAACACATTATTATAAACCTTCTGGCATTCATCTCCGCACTTCAAAGTAGGAGAAATGGAATAAAATCACCTTTTGGTTATGTGGAAAGACTGGACATACATCATCAAGGTGTCCAGAAGTGGAAGAATCCAAACTGAATAGAGGAAAGAAATCCCAAGTTGTTGTCCTAAGAGGAAAACAAGTCAATCAAGAAGGACAGATCAGATGCATGAAATGTGGCTCGCATTCACATACAACAGAACGATGCCAAAATATGGTCATTAGAGAACAACTGCAGCAACACCAATTAGAAGAATCATCTTTTGATTCTTTTGATTCATCATCTCAAGATGAGTTACAGGCACATATATAAGGAAATTCAGATTCAGAAAGTACATCTTGTTCCTGTGGCAAATCTGAAGAATGCGCCTGTCAAATGTATTATGATTCTGATTCAGAGGCATAAAGTGATTCAAGTTCTGAGGAAACCTTCTCCAAACCTCAAAAAGAAAAAATTCTAATGGCTGCAACTAAAGAAGATGAGATAAAAATATTATCTCAAATCAGAGTGATGGAAGATGGTGATATAAAGACCAGGTTGACTGAAGCATTCATGGATCAACTCCGATCCAGCTCTTCCAGAAACACTGGTAAGAAGCCATTGTTTATTGATGCTTCATTTGAAAGAAACATTAGATCTTTTCAAAGGCATCAAGAGAAACCTGATAAGGTGTGTTCCCTCACCTTAGGGGAAGTGAGTAGAGAAATTTACAATATTAAATTAGAAATCTCTGCTCTAAAGACTCAACTTTCTGAAATTAAAAAGGGAAAAAGAGTTACAAAAGGAGAAGGATCCCATTGGGATACTACAGAACATTCCACAAACTCAAATGTTGAAATCATTGAAGGGAAGAGGGATCCAATATATGGATTCCAAGAAATGAGGTTGCTGGCTATCTCTTACCAGCAACATCATGTCAAATTAAACATTTGTATTAAAGAAGAGATGTTTGAACTCACAGCACTCCTTGATTCAGGAGCTGATGTGAATATTCTAAACAAAAAAGTCATTCCAGCAAAATACTGGATTTCTGCAAAAAGAAAGGTAGTAGGCTTGGGCAAGAAGACGCTCAATTATGAAGTTCCAAAAGCTTCTATTTGTTTTGAGCACCATTGCATTAATCTGAATTTTGCAGTTGCAGATATTCCAGTAGACTGTATCCTAGGAAATATATTCCTAGCAATTGTTGAACCCCATGGGTCAATAAGATTGAAAAGTAATAAAGCTGGATATTTCATATCGGTTCCTACCTCTGCAGGAACAACAAAAACAGTCGAGTTGCCATATATCTCGAATCCTAGAATTTCTACCATGGTGCAAACTATCCAAAATTTGGACAAAGCAGAAGCCAGATTAACATACCTTAAGGATTTGAAAAGCACACTAAAGGTAGAAGACCAGTTGAAGAATCCTCGGGTCAAAAGAAAAATTGAGGAATTAAAGAAGCAGATTGAAGACGAATGTTGTTCTAAAGAGCCAAATGCATTTTGGCACAGAAAACAACATACGGTGGAGCTTCCTTACAAAGAAGGCTACACAGGGAAACCTTGCAAAAGTAGAGCCATCCCCATGAATCAAGAATACATAAAGCTATGTGAACAAGAAATCAAGCAGCTTTTACAAAGAAAGCTTATCAGAGAATCCAACAGTCCCTAGAACTGTTATAGGTTCTATGTCAATAAGAGAGTCGAACAAATCAGAGGAATACCCAGATTGGTAATAAAATTCAAACCTCTGAACTTTTTCCTTGTTAATGATACTTATCCCATTTCGCATAAAGGAGATTTAATCAGCAAGATTGCTGGAGCTAAGATTTTCTCTAAGCTTGACTCAAAAGCAGGTTTCTGGCAAGTTGCTATTGCACAGAAAGACAATTTCAAGATTGCTTTCAGTATTCCAGCAGGACATTACGAGTGGAATGTCATGCCTTTTGGTTTGAAGAATGCACCATCAAAATTCCAAAAGGTGATGGACAAGATATTCAAGCCATACTTTGATTGGCTCATAGTTTATATTTATGATGTTTTAATCTTTTCAAAGAACATCCAAGATAATTTTAAACATGTTCACACATTTAAGCAATTGGTAAAGCATAATGGTCTTGTTTTAAGCAAGAAGAAGATAGAAGTCTTTCAGACTACTATCAAGTTTCTTGGCCATACCATTTCAAGTGGCCAAATAGCTCTACAGAAACATGCATTGGAATTTGTTGACCGATTCCCTGATATTATCACAGATAAGAATCAACTACAAAGATTCTTGGGATGTTTGAATTATGCTAGCAATTTTTATCAAGATTGTGCCAGTGACAGGAGTGTGTTGAATAAAAGGCTCAAGAAGAATCCTCCAGAATGGACAGAAGCTCATACCAAAGCAGTCCAAAATATTAAGGCCAAGGTAAAAGCTCTTCCCATATTATATGTTGTTGATGATAATGCCTTCAAAATTGTGGAAATAGATGCAAGTAATATTGTATGGGGAGGAATTTTAAAGAAAAAAATTGGTGACTATGAACAAGTTGTTCAGTATGCATCTGGGGCTTGGAATCCGGCTGAGCAGAACTATTCCACAATAGAAAAAGAAGTCAACGCTGCATGGAATTGCATCAGCAAATTTGATGTCTACTTAGTAAATAAACAGTTCTTATTAAGGACTAATGCTTCCGCACTTCATAAAGTTTTAACAGAGGACATCAAAAAGCCCGAAGAGGCAAAGTTTGCTAGATGGTAAGCACTCTTTGCTAATTTTGATTTTCAGGGTGAACATATAAAGGGAGAACAGAACAGTCTTCCAGACTTTCTCAATCGGGAATACATCCAGCCACAAGATCATATTATGGTCATTATCACAGAGTGGGACCAGTCACAAAAGCAAGAAGTCCTTCGGACTATTCCTGATAACCAAGACTCGGAAGAATACAAGAAAAATTGGAAACCCACTTGGCAACAAAGGAATACAAAAGTACTTGATGCTAATCTACAACCACATACAGATATACAGCGTCTTGTACCAGAAAGGAGAGTGTATCCAAAAGGCAGCAAATGGATACATGATAAAATATATGAACATGCAAAAAGAGAAGCCAGATATGCAGAAGTAGCTTTACAGCGAGATTTCCATGATATATCCGGCATCTGGTACCACGGAGGAGCAAGTAGTGGAATATATGAGAAATATTTTTGCATACATCGTACTAGAAATTTATCATGGACCTGGCGAACTCATAGTGCAGCCACATGGCCTAAAGGAGACCCAAAGATTATTTTTCCTGACACTGTATATGATTTTGCAGGATACAAAAAGCTATGGTGGAACTTTCTCAATGTAGACGACAAAGAAGAAACGCATTATACTAAACTCAAGTTTAGTACAATTGCATCATTGCAGAGAAACCAACAAGCTAATTGGTTTCAACAGTGGTGGATTGATTATGGGGTCAATCGAACTGCCATGGATCCAATTTATCATGAAAGATTTTGCAGGCAACATTGTGACATATGCTTTGAGCATAACATCGGAGAATGCTTCATACTCCATATAAAACTGTTAAATAAATGTACGATGAATGGACACCATTCCGTGATATAAACAATTCCTTAAAAGAGTATATGAAAGGTCATTATGAATGGTTAATTCTAACTAAGATCAAACATCAAATAGTGCTCAGAAAACCCATTATTGTCAAGCGAATCTTTACTAAAGCATGGGACGAATTGATGTATAAAAGAGATAGATTCCTTGAAATCAAAGTATTCTGACGGTTCTCATGGGCTTATCCATAAAAGCATCCATAGTGTAATTATGTTGTCTAGTCACAAGGACTTAATTGTGGCCAGCTTTTCCTATAGGCTTTGTTGTACAAAAAACATCCACACTAACAAACATGTGTAGATATAGATACACATTTATACCTGATATAAAAGATATTCAAATATGAATATATGTTTATAATCAAGTATAATATGGGAAATATTTATATATAAATACATGTACATATTTATATAATATATAGAAGTTACTTTTATTTATTTATTTATTTATTATTTATTTTATTTATTTTTATGTATTTATTTATTTATTTATTATATATATATATATATATTAAATTCTACAAAGTACATAACTATAAAGATCCGTTTCCTTATCTTATTTATGTAATGTGTACATATGTAATTATATTTGCAACGGTTTACAAACTAGTACCAAAATCACATATCATATTAAGGTGAAATGCGATTAATTTTATTTATGTCATGTCCCTTATAATATGATATTCTTATTTCATTTAAAGAAGTAATTACTTTATAATTACGTTGTTAAAGGATGAAAATAATAACCGTTGTGGATATTGGAATGAAATAAGTTCAAGTTTGGTGTATATATATGTGAACTATATTTTTATAAATTTTAATTAAAATAAATAAATTGTTTGGTAGTTAAATGTTATTAAGAGTGAATTCATTTTTATTGTTTGGTTATTGAGAGGGGATTTTTGTAAAAAAAATATAGAAATTAATTATAAATTTTAGATTTTTTTATTATTATAATGGTTAAGAGTATGTGTTTTCTCTTAAAAGGTTACAAGTTCAAAACTACATGGGTAGAGTATGTATGCATTTGTAGATTTAACAGTCAAAGAGTTGTGTGGAGGTAGATCCTTGGTCCCACAAACAAGGAGTCTCATACATTAATATGGTGTCTAACTTGATTGTGACCTTAAAATTAGACGATAATAATAATAATAATAATGAAGCATATATAAACCATAAATTTTTTGACAAGTTTTTCAAGTAAAAATGTATTAACAGCGTATTAACTTAAAAGGAAAAAGATTTGGATACCAAATGAAGTAATTATACATAACCACTTTATATTATAATATAAATAAATTAGCACTTCAATTATAATTATTATGAATACCCTTTTCATCCTTTATTGTTTTGGTAGGGTGGGTCGGTTGATATATTTCCTAGAATGTGTGACAAGAGGGTTGGGCCAAAGAAAGGAATTGGCTATCCTTGGGAATTGGCTATCCTTGGAAATGGTCAATATGTAACCTTTGCGGGTTGAAGGATTTGGTTGTAGTTATGTTTAGATTTAGTAATTTAATTGGATTTATTTTAATTTTTTTTTTAATATTTGGAATAGTTTAAAACAATATTGTATAGTTAGTGTTTCTTGTTACTAAGTTTAATATGATGTGTTATATGTACTTTGAACAATAATAAAATTGTAAAATGAGTTATATGAATATTTGTTTAACATTTTATTATTTTTTTAATATAATTAAACTATATATATATATATGATATTGAAGAGAATGATAACAAGTTAATAATTATTTATTTAATGTTGAGTAATGGCATTTTTTATATAATGTTAATATTACAGTACACATGTCATGTCATTAGAATATAGATTGATATAATGAGAGTTGTTGAATTTAAGTTTTTGTGATATATATCAAGTTTTTGAGAAGATTTCTTTGGCGGAGATCACATTATAATATTTTTGTCGAACCAACGAGTGTGATTCATCGTCAGGACAAATTGTACAAATTGTACACATGTTATTTTGACCTATTTTTTTCAAATTTATATTTTCTAAATCACTTTTTTTGTAAATTAAAAAATAAAACCCATAAAAATTGTTTATTCAATACTTTACACCAATTAAAAAGAATGGAATTTTGAATTTAATTACAAACCATTTGCGCTTATGGTACATAGTAATTAATATATAATGTTATTTTTCAAATTATTTATATTTATTATACATAGTAATTAGTGATATGTACATAGTAGTTAATAATAGAATACACAAAAGTCAATTCTTGTTACAATAAGAGGGAAGACATTTCAACCAATCATATTTGAGATAAATAGAAATAAATTTTATTTTAAAAATAATAAATTTAATTTCATAATATTAAAATTTGGATAGATTTCAAATTTTTTTAGTCAATGAAAAACTCAATACGTTATATATATCCTGTAGGTATAATAAATCAAATATGTTAAATAAATAAAAGAGATATAGCTACTATGGTGTGGTGACTAGAGCTATAATTTTATAAATTGTTTCTTTTTGCTGTTGTTAAACGAACGTGGTAATTTTGATTTATGTTAGACAAATAGAAATGAAGATATTTGATAATTATGTCAATATTATAAATTTACCTTTATAAAATATTGCAGTTATATTCATATAAATAATAATAATAATAATTAATTAAAATATGTATTCATATAAATAATAATAATTATTATTATTATTATATTTTTAATGACAATTATTAAAATAAGTAATAATAATAATAATAAAACGTGAGGTTCTTCACTATGGAATTGTAGTATTCGATGGGGTTAATTCTTGATAATAAATTTGTTTTAGTTAGTATTTTGAATCTTCTAAATTGTAAAATGGTTTTGGAACTTGTAGAAGTATGGATAGTTTTACTTATATTATAATTATAGTTGGGGTAACATTATTTCAATTATATAAATTTGACTCTCTTATTCTTATGGCGGGTGAGATTATTCTTTTATATTTAAATGAAGATTTTTTCAATTTTGTTAAAGGATATAGTTGTTTTTGTTTATATTTAATTACTTATAATAATAATAATAAATAAATAAATAAATAAAAATTGGTAGATAGATATAATTTTAATATATTATATATATATATATATATATATTATATATATGAAAACGATAATCTAAAGATAGCCAAATTTTATGAGGAAGCCATGTAGAAACTTTATGGATAGATTGTAATATGGTAGTATTATCAAAGATAGATTGTTGAATGACAATTCTTAATGTTGAAAACATTGAGCTAAATCAATTAATAAACAACATTTGATAAACTATAAGGACCAACGTAGTTGGGATAAGTATTTTTACACATTGCTACATATTAGAAAATATTTTCCTTCAATTTTGGACAAAAGGTATCTATACCAGCCTCCTTGACCTCAGTATTAGTAACACCTGTCTGCAGGTAATAATAATAGAAAACATATACCCTCATTCAAGCTTGAACTTACAATGTTATATTTTCTAATGTAAGTTGCACCTTATAAACTCATAACCATATTTTGTGACCAAGACAAATTTGCGATGGTAGAGACATGTCGACATCGAGGTAAACTGGAAGCAGCACCGCCGCCACCACCGTCATCGTTGCTACCACCAGCAACACCGTCAACACCAACTGTTTTGTCACTTGGGCTAGCCACTATAATTTGCTCATTGGAAACAATCATGGATTGATTGCTACTGGAGCATGTGCATGAACTGTGTAGTTTTATGGGTTTAGTTGGATACTATGGACGGTTTGTACAAGGATTCTCAAAAAAATTGCAAAGCCTATCAAACCCTCCAACATAAAGGAATTAGGTACGAGTGGACTGAGGAATGTCACATTGCATTCTCTAAGCTTAAAATATTGTTGACTAGTGTACTAATCTTATGATTACCTGACATGGACAAAGACTTTACCATATGTACCAATGCATCCAAGCAAGGATTAGGTGCACTATTAATGCAAGACAGAGGAGTAATAGTGTATGCCTCAAGGAAATTAAATACTCATGAATAAATTTACACCATGCATGATTTAGGGTTAGTCGTTGTAGTGCTTGCCTTAAAGACATGGATACACTACCTAGTAGGAAGAAACTTTATGCTCAAAAGCGACCATAAAAGTTTACAATATTTTTTACCAAAGGGACTTGAATGTTAGGCAATGACGACAGAGTGAATTCTTAAGTGAATATGACTTTGGAATTTCATACATTAAAATAAAAGAGAATGTAGTGGAAGATGCTCTAAGTAGGAGACCAAGGATCTCTTCTTTTGAGGGAGCGAGTGCTAGAACATCTCTTGGAAGACAGTTGGTATTTAAAAGTGAGATCCATGCTTGATAGTAAATATCCAAAAGAATCTAAGTCTGAGGGATATGAACTAGAAGATGATGGATTGTTACGATTCCATGGAAGGATGTATATCCCTGATACTAGGTATATCCAAAACACCATCCTTAAGGAAGCCCACAGAGCAATGTATTGTCTACATCTTGGGGTAAAGAAAATGTACGTTGACACAAGGAAAATCTTCTTTTGGGCAAGCATAAAGCGTGATATTACCCAATTCATTGTAAAATGTCTTGAATGTTAGCAAGTGAAAGATGACCATCGTCACCTAGTAGGTCTCTTGCAACCTCACCACATTCATATGACCAAATGGGAGGTGAATCTTATGGATTTTATCGTCGGCCTACCTCTTACCCCACAAAGACATAATATCATTCCAGTTGTGGTAAATAAGCTAACGAAAAGCGCCCATTTTATTCTCATAAGAGATACTTATGAATTTGTTGACGTAGCTCGAGTTTTTATAAATGAAATCATTAGATTTCATGGATTTCCTAAGAAATCCATATCACATAGGGACTCATGATTCACTTCAAGGTTCTAGAATTGTATGCAGTCAGATTTAAGAACTCAACTAAATATAAGTATAGTTTATCACCTTGAGACTGATGGAAAAACAGAAAGGGTGAACCAAGTACTAGAAGATATGTTGAGGATGTACGTCGTGAATCAACAAACACATTGGGAAAAGTATTTACCCTTGGTTGAATTTGCATACAATAAAAGTCACCACAGTTCAATCAGAATGTCTCCATTTAAAGCATTATATTGTAGACCTTGTAAAAAAACGTTAATTTGGGGAAAGTTAGAGGATTGAGTGATAGTGGGGCTAGAATTAATTCAAAATATGGAAGAAATGTAAAACAATTTATACAACAGTTAAAGGAGGCACAAGATAGAAAAAATATTTATGTTGATTCTCATAGGACAAATAGGAATTATGAAATAGGGGATCAGATTTTCATCCGCATTAGACCGAACAAAAGCACTATCTAGTTTGGAAAAGGAACAAAGTTGTCACCTCGGTTTATTGGGCCATTCAAAGTAATGGAAAAGTTGGGCCTATCGCCTATCATCTTGCACTACCACCCCACTTAGATAAAGTTCATAATGTTTTTCATATATTTGTATTAAGACATTATATAGTTGACAAATCGCATAACCTTCAATGGAAGGAATTGCAAGTATCAAACGAGGGAACCATTTCAGTAGAACCATTACGTATTCTAGAACGTAGGGTTCAACAACTCAAGAACCACCTGGTAGACCAAGTTAACGTTTAGTGGGACAAGTGTAGTCCTGGATCGGATACCTAAGAAGACACAGAGACCATGTGCTAGAGATAATCCAACCTGTTTTGATTTTGAAGCACTTAAAACCTAATTTTGTATATCTTTACTTTATTTAGGCTAGATACTTAAGACTATCATTTTGAACTATTAACCATCAAAATGATTTTAAATTATTTTCTTAACATTGCCGATACATGGATACTTATATGAAGTATGTTATTTTCTTAACATTGCTTGTATATGGATATTGAATTATGTTATGGATGTGGTATCTATAATTTTTTAATTTTACATATCAACATGAATGATGAGATGGAAATAAAAGAATGACTACATTTAACTGTTTAATATGAAAATGAATTTACAGATATTGGCCAAACGTAGCCAATTATGTTATATGTACTCAAAAATCAATATCATAGATGACAACATATTGAGAATGCATAGAAATTCTTATATGAATACAATTAGTTTTGAATATATTGATGCATATGTATAATGTGTGGACAAGTGTTTACATTGTAGATAGTATCATTACCAAACTGACCCACGTGATGACAAAATTCCAAGAACAATTGAAGCTCAATGAAATTCCATGATGAATTGTTGACCTTGGTCCTACAAGGAGGGGTAGAGGTGTTGCCCATCGTTTATCCTCCACAACTTGGAGCCATGGGAGGGTTGTGAGTCATGCTCCCTAGACGTGTGATGATGACTGTCTGATGCCTACTGAGAAACCATGTCGATGTAGTCGACATTGTTACCCTTCGGGTATATGAATGGTTAGGTCAGTATAACTAACGTCATGGCATAGTCTAGTAGAGAATGGATAGGATGGAAGCGGAAGAGATTAGGAAGGATAGGATGATTCTAGAATAGCTTGAGAACCCGACTGGGGTAGGGCATGACTATAAAGGTTTTAAAACAATAAGTCTTCAAAACACAAATTTTAAAGTGTCCTCGCATTAAACAAAAATTAAATTATGGAACACAATCCTTACATGATTATACTTATTGCTAAATAATTACTAACATACTTTATATACCCTAACTTCGGGATGAAGTTTTCTAAAGGAGGGGTGTATGTAATGGCCATCTCAAATTATAGGCAGCATAGGAATATTAGCATGTATATGAAACATGCATATGATAGCTACATATGCAGGCATCGCATGCACTGCTAGAATACATATTAACTTATTATGAAATTTTTCAAAAAAATATAAACAAATTAATTATTGAAAGTTCTAAGTGAATACCTAATGCGCATAAATATTAAATATATTGAGTCAGGTACTTAATGTATGTACCACTATTATAATATATCTAACTATACAAGATAAAAAAGAAAGACAATGTATTGCACAAAATAAAAGGGAATATATATATATATATGGTGCAAAAATAAATTAAATATAATACATATTATTCAAATAGCAAGGGGAATACAATACATAATATATAAATGAATTATATATATATATATATAGATATAGATATAGATATATATATATTAAATTTCATATAAACTAAAAGGAGAATATAAAATCTACAAACTATACAAACCTAAAAGAATCCATAATATATATAAAGTCAAAAGGAATCATAAAGTAAGCAACAAATATAATAAAGGTATAAATGTTTTACATTAAAAGGAATTTGTTGTCAATCGTTAACACAGGTTGTAGATGTATGTTTAGACTTCAGCAAATTTTTATCACCTTATCCCCTTGTTGGAGGAACCTCAAAGAGGGAGTCACTATTTGGAGGCAGAGCAAGATTCCATATAAGATGGGGAAAGGAATTTTAGGAAGGGGAGTTCATTTTTGAGAGAGAGAATTTTGAGTAACTATAGGAGGTTTTGGGAAGAGATAATAAATTTTAATAGAATTACAAAGATTGAGCTTGATTGTTCTTGGAATTTTGGGCACAAGGGCCAGAAGATTTTCCTTCTAGATCTGGGGACTGTACAGGCAGACCCCAGATAGGCTGGGAGGTAAATGGTCGTTTGGTAACTACAATAGAAGGAACAACCACAGGCTAAAATGCCTTCAATTGATTCCAAGTATTCTTCTACAAATTTAAATTTTAAATTTTGATCCATGTCTGGTTGAAATTTGTAGTTAGGGTTCTACAATTTTCTCTCTTACCAGATGTAAGGGCCCTAACTTCAGAATTTAACAGGGTTTATCAAATTCATGTTCAGAAAATCTGTGAAGCCCTAAATTTGAAATTTTGCAGAGTTTAACAATATTTCTGCTCACAAATACCAGAATATGAAATTTTAATACAGAATATATTCATTCTTCTATTAAGTACCAACTTGTCTGTTATGTCGCAACTCTTGCTCCTGCTGCATTACCAAGATGACCAAAACCTCCCTGCCAAATTGAGCACAATTTCAGTGCCCAACTCCAAAGTACTTCAATTTCAAGGTATTCTGGCCCTCATGCCCAAAACTTCAAGAAAAATTGAGCTCAGAATTCCTTCTATCAGCTCAATGACACTATGAGAATTTCCTATTGTCTCTCCGTCAATTTTTCAAAATTCCTCCTTCCACTTCCTTCAAAGACCACCCCCATCTAAGTCGTACCCCTCCTCCTTATATCTCTCTGAATCACTGTCTTACTCCCTTTTCACCGGCTCAGTGTTTTGTTACGTGTAACTCAACATGTTCTCCAATCTTTTTAACCTTATGTTATAAGATTTGATTGAGTAGGTTATTCAACTTTAGAGAATATGCTTAGTCAACAAGTTTAATCCTTTGACATTATTAAGAGGTTGTAATGACCTATCTTGGATTATGCATAGAATATGATTATTAGCATGCATACGAGACATGCATATAATAGCTACATATGCATGCCTCGCATGCACTGCATTTGTGTGTGTGTGTGTATATCTATATGATATATTATAAATATATATATATATATATATATATATAAAATATGAGTGGAGTTACTATTGTGTGTACCACCGTCATAAAATGAAATAACCATATTATAAAAAAATAGGTGAAATGCAATATCTTGTACAGATACAAAGAAGCCAATATATAATATAACAACGAAAGGAACATAATATAGTATTGAATAAACATGTATATATATGGGAATATATTAAACACATATAACGTAGCATATATACATGTATATATATGGGAATATATTAAACACACACACACACACACACACACATATATATAAAAGAAAATATACCATATATTAAAGAGGGAGTTAAATATATTAATTTCTTATTGAAAAGAAGCCATAATATATAAATGAAAGATAATGAATGACAGCGAGAAGAATTAGAAAACGGTGAAGGCAGGAGACTGACAGCACGAGATAGGGAGGCGGTGGGGTTCAAGATATAAGGGAAGGGAGAATATCATAACAAGGAGTTTGGTTTTTTTTTAAGTTATGAGAAATACTGTGAAACTAGAGGAAATTTTGGGGAGCTTTATAGAGAGACGGGATTTTCTAACAATCACAGATATTGAGCTTGATTATTCTTGGAATTTTGGGCATGGAGCCAGAAGATTTTTCTTCTGGATTTGGGAACCGTATAGGTAGACCCCATATAGGCTGGGAGGTAAATGGTGGTTTGGTAGCTACAACAGTGGGAACAACCATGGTCTAAAACACCTTCAACTAATTCCAGGTATTCTTTTGCAATCTAGATTTTTTAAATCTCAATTCATGTTTGGTTAAAATTGCACAATTAGGGCTTTACATCGTCTGGTTAAAATTGCACAATCAGAGTTCTACAGTCTGATACCAGAAAATTTTAACCTGACAGGAATCAAAATTAAAAATTTAAATTTGCAGAAGAATACTTGGAATCAATTGAAGGTGTTTTACATTGTGGTTGTTCCCGCTACTGCATTTACCAAACCGCCCTTTACCTCCCAACCTATCTGGGGTCTACCTGTACATTCCCCGAATCCAGAAGACAAATCTTCTGGCCCACGTGCCCAAAATTCCAAGAATAATCAAGCTCAATCTTTGTAATTCTTTTAGAAATTCTCGTCTCTTCCCAAAATCTCCTCTGGTTGTACAAAATTCTCTCTCAAAAAAAAAATTGAACTCCCCTTCCTAAAATGCCTTTCCCATCTTATATAGAATCTTGTTCTGCTTCCAAAAGGTGACTCCTTGTTTGAGTTTCCTCCAGTGTGGGAATAAGGTTATAAAATTTTACTGAAGCTTGAGTAGGCATCTGCCACCTGCGTTAACAGTTGACAGAAAATTCTTTTTAATGTAAAACATTTATATCTTTATTGTATTTGTTGCTTATGTTATGATTCCTTGTGACTTTATATTATGTTCCCTTTTGACTTTATATATA
>APFE030996740.1:66443-80543 GCA_000404065.3 Pinus taeda
CACAAAAACTAGCTTGTCTAATGCATGAGGACAGGCTTTTATAGATGGAGAAGGGAGGAAGATTCAATGTACCAGGACGCCCATTGTGGATTGGCATTATCTCTGAAAAGCTATTGAGGATAGGTGTCAAGGATAGATGATGACTCTCGACCTCTATCTGATGGATTTTTCCCTCAAAGAACTTCATGATAAGAGAGGAAAAACATATGGGTGTGCGTTGGCCAAAAATCATTACCAAATTTAGTTGGCGCGGGTGTTGCTCTAGGACAGAGCGCCAATGGGCGTGCCCCCTTTTGAGGATCTCAGTGATTGGCGCGGATAAGACACTGTGTACCTGCGCCAATGGAAAAAGGGCATTTTTCAGGGATAATTTGCAGAAGGTGTCTTCAGGGAACATGAAGTACATACTCAGGGGAACATAATGCAAGTGTTTTTAGGCTATGTCACTGCTCACAGGTCCCGGAATGTATCCTCCAATGTACAAAAACAGGGATAACAGGGACGGTGACCAATGGTGATAAATTACTGTGTAACAGAGGCATTTATAGGTTTGTGTCAAAGCGGGTTGCACTTTCTTTGGGTAAAGTATGATTTTGTCAAGGTTATAGTTGTCATGCATGGGTTCATGGTATACAGTTGGTATGGTCATGCATGACATTGTTATCTTATTATGATGTTGACGTGTCGATATGATTATATGGATATGCTTGTGATTACACATGTACATGTTAATGTGGAATGATCTTGCAGATGAGATAAGCCTCCCTTGAACATCACTAAGGTATGGAATTGATTTTGGTAACTATTTGGTTTATCTGACATCGTACACTTTTGGGAAGAAGAGAATCAAATATGACAAGCAAATTGATAGACTCAGTTCTCGTGACTCTCCCTATAGATCAGTTGGGCAACAAGGAGAAGAGTATTTTCATGGTGTAGTAGATAAATTTAGGAGCTTGAGAGCAGAGATCAAAAATTGCAAAGCGGAAAATAACAGGTTAGTTGAGGCTTAGGAAAGACTTGCAAGGGATCAAGAGAAATAGGTAGAGGTTAATGCAGTGATCCTTTAGAGCTTTTCAGAGTTGCAGAAACAAGGACAAATGAGAATCAGTAAAGAATAGGAAGAGAAAACTAATGGAGCCTATGATAGTAGGTCTCAGTCCGGATACAGGTTGGATAGAGGGGACATAGTTAGAGGTGGAAGATCATTGGATACATCCTAAAGGAGGACTATTATGTATGAGCATCATTCTAGTTCCTCATCCATGAGACATCATCACAGTCATCACCATCATCATCCTTATAGGAGGGGTGAGTACTTACCTGAGGAGTTCCAGAAAGTCAAGCTGCCTACATTTGATGGAGAGATTAAGAATGTAGAAGATTCAGAGGCATGGTTGCTTGGGATGAATAAATTTTTCAGATTTCATAGCTACTCATAGAACATGAAATCCAAGATAGCCACCTTCAGTCTCAAAGGGAAAGCATATATTTGGTGGGAATATGTGAAGAATGTCAAGGGAATTCGGGAAGACAATTTGATTTTGGATTACTTTGAGAGACTCTTCAAGAAGAAGTACTTTCCAAAGAGGTACTATGATGACAAAGCTAAGGAGTTTTATGATTTGCAGATGGGTTCTATAACAGATGATGGATACACTAGCAGGTTCTTGGAGCTATTGATATATGTGTCATATCTCAAGGAGGAGAAGGATAAGATTCAAAGGTTCATCAGTGGGTTTCCAACAGCATATAGAGATCCTATTGAGTTTGAGGAGCCTAGATCGCTAGAGGAAGCCATATGGAAATTGAAGCATTGTTATGACCAATCAAAGCGCAAATTTGAGCCTAAGCATAACTTGAAAGGAAATTAGAAAGTTAAAAAGAAGTGACCATCGATGACCCAAGATCTTTTACTGACAGATGCATCGGAATTACATATAACAGAGCTAATTAATCATGGAACTTAAAAACCGCATAAACAATGCAAAAATAACTAGAAGAACATAAAAACCATGACACGATGATTTGATTAAGGAGCTCGTCCAATTTGGACTACGTATCCGAGCCCTACACAATATTTGGGATGCCTTCATTAATTAAGTGGCATAAAAATAGATAAAAATACAAGCAACAATCTTTACAATGTGTATACCTCCAAGCTGGAAGATGGATGAAAAAATGGAGATCCCAACTTCAGAAACAAACAATACCACTGAACTCTTGGCAAAAAATCATGCAAAAACGCTTATCCAAACACCCAATTTGGATAATCGAGCCTTCTGCAACTTCTCAGAACCTCCCTATTGCTCAAGGCGAGGTCCTAGCCTGCTGCTAGGGTTAGGGTCTTTTGCTAAGTCATTTCTAATGTTCTATCCCCTTTCTCTAACACAAAAGGGTCCTTTAAATAAGCATGGTAGCAAATCCTCAACTCCCGGGAAGTTCTGAACAAAAAACCAAGTTAAGCAGGTAGGATTTTCTTTACGACCAAGGATTTCAGGCATGTATGATATATGGTAACCACCCTTACAAATATGGCAAGACCCCTTTCAAATATGGCATGGAACTCCTTTAATTGCGCGTTGTAACCGGCATTTGTTTACTATCGATGTTTCCCACATTGGCGTTCCCAATTGGCAGACAGACTAACCCGTGAATCAAACACGTTACGATAACCACAAACCCAACAGGAGTATTAATCATAATATATAACATATTGCATCCGGGAACCCCATCGCAATCACAACTGGCGCTTAAACCCTTGGCATATTAACCAACCCTACATTTTGTGATACACGAAACCATGGGGATTATAAATTACAATGTATAAGATATCGCATTCGACAATCCTATCATAAAATTGCAATCGGTGCTTACGAGTTGTGCTACTTTGTAAACACTAACCCTTTTGTGATTGTGACATGTGATATATCGCATCGCACTAAGATCTGTCGGGGCCAATTCATAACCACTTGTCCACCTCTGATATGTGATATGTGATATCGCAATCACAAATTGGCAATGTTGGGGGCTTATTCGTTAAGCGCTTCTTCCTCTTGCACCGATATGAGATATGTGGGACCCAATGGCAACCTTTCACTTGGCACTTCCCCATTCTCTAAGACCTTTGCCATGTCATCTCTTCCTACCCTCTGGACATGTCAAACTTGAACTTTGACTTGCTCTAACTTCTTCATCTGAACTCAGATTTGAGTTTCGTTTGCACCATGGAATCAGGATGACAAGCACTTCAATATGATACTAATTTTATCTAGATTCTTCCACTTTGATTTCTAATCCTTTTACCATGCCACTGGTACTTTTTGAAGATCCACTTGGATCAATCCTCCCCACTAAGAGCTTTTGGACCACCAAAAGCCTTTTCAGCCAATTGTCAAGTGAGTAAATTGCTCCCTCACATTTTCCTTCTCCACCCATCGAGTTTTACTTGGATGCATTCCTTTGAAGCCAACACAAATGTACTCCACATCACCTCGTAGTGAAGTTTTGGTTTTCTGGTCGAGTATGATATCTTCGAGCAACTTATCTAGATACTCTAGTGCAAAATCACCCACTGTAGGAATCTGTGCAACGTCTTCGGTATCCATAATCAATGGAGGTTCATAAAGCTTCAGGTTTTCAACATTTACTACCGAGTACATTTGCATATAAGTAGGAAAGTCAAGATGAAAATCATTGTCTCCAATCTTTGCCAATATGGTGAAGGGACCATATTGAATGGGTCTTAATTTCTTCCCTTCTCCCTTCATTATTTCCTTATTGATGTGGAGCCATACCCTTCCCCATATTGAAATTGATGGTCAACTCAATGCTTACCATGTCAAGCTTTATACCAAGCTTGACTCTTCTCCAACTACTCTTGTACTACTTGATGAATCACCTATATCCACTGAATAAAATTTCATGCTTTGTCCTGATCATCTCGTCCATTTCCATCCTCCTCTTTCCCAAATACCATGTCCAAGGGATCTCTTGGTAGATAGCCAAAACATGTCTCAAACTGTGAGATCTATGTAAATGAATGTGTTTCTAGATTGTATGCATGTTTCACATAAGGACTTGTTCATCCCACAACTTGGGATGTTTTCCACAATAGCCTCGCAACACCGTGTACCACGATGAGGTTGATAATCTATGTCTTCCCAACGTTCTGTAGATGAAATGTCGTACTTCTTTTCAGCTTGGTGTCCATCATTCTTTACAAGCTAGTCCAAAACTCTCCAAGAAAGTGAGAGTCTTGATTTGACACAATAGATGTGGGCAACCGAAAATGGACCCAAACATGCTAAAAGAAAAGATAAGCAGTCTGCTCAATAGTGACCTACTTTTTACAAGGCATTAAAATACACATTTTACTAAAATGATCCAGAACGACATACAAATAGTTGTGACCTTTCCTAGACATAGGCAAACCTCCTACAAAGTCCATGGACACACTTTCCCATGGTCGACTCGGAATAAGGAGTGGTCTGTAGAGCCCAAGTTTTCTATTAGAGGGCTTTGAAACAGAACAAAACACACAACCCTTTGCAAAGCGAGTCACAATGTTTTTCGTATGAGGCCAAAAACAAAACCTCTGTAAATGACATAAATTCTTTTCAATCCCAAAATGACCAGACACCAGAGAGGTATGAGCCTCTCAGATTACATGAACCCTTTCATCAATGGGTATGCATAGTTTTCCAAGGCGGTACAATAGATTTCCCTGCAAGCAATAATTATCCACTTGTGATCCACAAGTCAGTTTTGCATAAATCTCTTTAAAATCATTATCATTAGCATATTTTTTAGCATAACTTTCTAACAATAACAAAACATTTTTCAAAAATACAGATCCATATGGATGATGGTCTCCTTTCCAATCAAGTAGCATTTCCACTTCTTCACACTCTAAACCAAGGCATACAACTCCTTGTCGTACGTGGGATAATTCACAATAGCCTGGGAGAAAGTATCTGAATGGTAATATACAAGCTTTCTTTTTTGCATCAATACAGTGCCCATGGCATATCGATTGGAATCTGTTTCAATCTCAAAAGGTTGTTGATGGTCTAGTAAGGATAGCATTGGTGTTGTGTTGATATTCTCTTTCAGTGTGTCGAAGGATTTCTGTTTCTTTCCTCCCCACTAAAAGGTCCCCTTCACACTATTCAATACGTGTAATGGAGTTGTGATAACAAAGAAGTTCGCAATGAACCTTCTCCAATATTGTACCACACCAAGAAAACTTCAGACTTATGTAACATTTGTGGGCTCAGGCCAATTCATAATCGCCTCTACTTTAGAGGGATCTATCCTTAATTGTCCATTACTGACTATGTGGCCTAAATAAACTAGAGAGGTCTTCCCAAACTCACACTTTGATAGTTTCACATATAGTTTTTTATTTTTCAGAACATCAAGCACTTTCTTCACATGACACACATGTTCATCCTAAGCCTTATTGTACACAAGAATATTTTCCAGATATACAAGCACAAAATGATCAAGAAAAGGCCTAAATAAATCATTCATTGCCCTCATAAATGTGGTCAGAGTGTTGCACAGTCCGAATGGCATCACCATCTATTCGAGCATCCGCTGTTTGGTTTTGAATGCAGTCTTCCAAACGTCTTGCTCTACAATTCTAACCTGGTGATATCCACTTCGCAAATCCAATTTTGTAAAATAAACAACATTTTTCAACTGATCTAGCAATTCATCAATGTGAGGGAGAGGGTATTGATTCTTCACCATAATCTTGTTTAGCACCCTATAGTATACGCACATTCTCCAAAACTATCATTAATAGAAAGAGTACTTTTTGTGCCCACAGTTGTGATAAATGCCTCATCACCAGAATCTGATCCAAGGTTATGCGTTGTAGCCACTGTCTTATGCTTCCCCTTTCCACTAAATCTCTTCCGTCTCAGCTCCGAATGCAGCTTCCAATAGTGGTCCTTGTCATGACCATCTTTCTTGCAATGAGTGCAAGATGGTGTTGCTTTATCCCCTTACTTGGCTGCGACAACCTTTATCCTTCCCTTTGCCTTTCTTCTGTAATTTTTCTTGTTAAGGTCTGATTGGTGTTTTCTTGGCTTGATCATCTCTATCATTCTTACCTCAACTTTCAATATGAATAGCCTTTATGTTGGCTGCATCAACTGTAGTAGGCTCGAACAGTAATAGTGTGTGCCTGATGTAACTATGTAGTGCACCTACATACTTAGTTACAATCTCGGGAAAATCTAATGAGATTCCCAAATTCAATGCTTGTTTATCAAATTCTCGAGTGAATCTTTGCACATTTTGGCCCTTACCTTGCCTTAGATATTTCCATTCCATAAGTGCCTTTTGTTTATAACCCAAAGGGTAAAATTGGTCTTTCAATGCAGAAATAAAACCGAACCAAGAGGACAGAAGGTTACCTGACTTTGTGTTTCCCTTCTGCAACTTGCTCTCCCACCAAACGAGAGCAATTCCACTCATCCAAAGAGATGCTAACTGAAATTTCACCTCATCTTCTTTGATCTGCTGGATATGACAATAAACCTCTATTTGTCTTCTCCAATTATTAAATTTTTCTACACTACACACTTGTTTGTACATGGGCAGGTCAAACTTTATGTCTAACTTGAAGAATGATTTCTTAGATTTCTGCTTGGAAATTTGATGATAGTGATGAGAACTATCACTTGAAGAAGGAGATGGAGGAGGCTCTTCTCCACCACCTTATTGATTTTCTGACCCGTGGTCATCGAAATCCTTTTTCTCATGCCCAAGCGCCTTCCCATACTCTGCGAACAGCTTGTCTACTTTTCTTGCCATATTGTAGAATACCTTGTGGAAATTATGTTCCTCTTCCCAACGAGCTTCTACATTGGCCATGTTTCTTCTTTGCTATGCACATCTTGCTTCAGGATCAAAGGAATTAAGCGTTCCTTCTCCTTTTCGCATCTTGCTCCGGGTTAGCATATACTCATGCAATTTGCATCTAGAAAGACCTACTCTGATACCAAACTTCATCCAAGATATTTTACTTACATATGCATCGGAATTACATAAGAAAGCTAATTAACCATGGAACTTAAAAAGAACATAAACAATGCAGAAATAACTAGAAGAACATAAAAACCATGACACAATTATTTGATTATGGAGTTCTTCCAATTTGGACTATGTCTTCGGGCCCTGCTCAATAGTGGGGAGGCCTTCATTCATTAAGGGGCATAAAAAGAGATACAAGTACAAGAAACAATCTTTACCATCCTTATACCTCCAAGCTAGAAGATGGAAAAAAAATGGAGAGCCCAACTTCAGAAACAAACAGTACCACTGAACTCCGAGCAAAAAATTGTGCAAAAACACCTATCCAAACACCCAATTTGGATAATCGGGCCTTCTGCAACTTCTCGGAACCTCCCTACTTCTCAAGGCGAGGTCCTAACCTACCGCCAGGGTGAGGGTCTATTGCACAGTCAATTCTGAGTTAATCGAGTCATTCTCTCCCCTTTCTCCAACACAAAAGGGTCATTTAAATAAGCATGCCGGCAAATCCTCAACTCCTGGGTAGTTCTGAACAACAAACCAAGTTAAGTAGGCGGGATTGTCTTTACGACCAAGGATATCGAGCATGTATAATATATGGTAACCACCCTTAAAAATATGGTGAAACCCCTTTCAAATATGGCACGGAACTCCTTTAACTGTGCGTTGTAACCGGCAGTTGTTTACTATCGAAATTTCCTAAATCGGTGTTCCCAATCGGCAGACAGACCAACATGTGAATCAAACACCCTGCGATAACCACGAACCCGACAGGAGTATTAATCATAATATATAACATCTTGCATCTGGGAAACCCATCGCAATCTGCACTTAAACCATCGGCGTATTGACCAACCCTCTGTTTTGCGATACACGGACCCGCCAGGATTATAAATTACAATGTATAAGATATCGCATCCAACAATCCTATCTCAAAATTGCAATCGTTGCTTATAGATGAGGCCTCTTTGTAAACACCAACCCTTTTTGGGATTGCAACATGCGATATATCACATCGCACTAAGCTCTATCGGGGCTGATTCATAACCACTTGTCCACCTCCGATATGTGATATCACAATCGCAAATCGGCAATGTTGGGGGTCGATTCCTTAAGACGCTTCTTCCTCATGCACCGATATGCGATATGCGGGACCCAATCGCAACCTACCACTTTTCTCTTCCCCATTCACTGAGACCTTTTCCATGTCATCTCTTCCTACCCTCTGGATAAGTCAAACTTGAACTTTGACTTGCTCTAACTTCTTCATTTGAACTCAGATTTGAGTGACGTTCGCACCATTGGAATCAGGATGATGAGCACTTTGATCCAATGCTAAGTTTATCTAGATTCTACCACTTTGAGTTTTGGTCCTTTTACCATGCCACTGGTACTTTTTCAAGATCCACTTGGATCAACTGAAGCGGGGAATACCTCAAGATGTAGGTGAGAAAGAAAATGTGGTTCATTATAAGAAGTTAAATGTAGTTGATAAGGGGTATGGTCGCAGCCTAGAGAGAAGCGGACTAGACAGGATGGTAAAGGACCATTGCAGTGTTGGATATATGGAAAATACCATCACATGAAGGATTATCCATTGTACCAGGGAGGTCAAATTCAGATCTATAGTGCTCAGGAGGCACAGATAGTTGGGGATGTTGGCCATAGTATTCATCGGATTTATGCAGTTGTAGACAATACACAGGTGAATCACCAGGAATCTATTATTGAGATGGACGGTAAGCTTTGTGATCAAGTTATTTCTATTTTTATTGATCCTAGATCTAAATATAGTTATGTTAATCCTAACCTGGTGGATTAGTGTGGCTTGATAAAAGAAGTGCATGCAGAGTCTTGGTTAGTGCAGTTGGCTACAAGTACTAAGAAGAGAGTTCATCATTGGGTAAGAGCTTGTGCATTTGAGTTGAATGGTATGCCTATACCAGCACATTTGAATGTACTTCCATTGGGACCATATAGTATGCTTTTGGGTATGGATTGGTTGTATCTTCACAGGACCAAAGTAGATTGTTACGACAAGATTATTGAGTGCCTAGATGATAATGGGGAAAATAGAATCTTGCAGGGAAAGAAGAATCCTACATCATTGAGAATGGTCCCAACTATGCAGGCTAAGCGTAGTTGTAGGAAAGGGTGTGTAATGTTTGCAGTTCATATTTACAGTAATAAGAGTAAGGATGTTGAGGATGCAGAAATCTTCAAGAGGTACCATGTATTGTAGTAGTTTCAATATGTGTTTCCAATAGATATTCCAGAGTTTCCTCCCCATAGGGAGGCCGAATTTTCTATTGAGTTGGTACCAAGGGTGGCACCAGCATCAAAGGCACCTTACAAGATGATCACTACAAAGTTAGTAGATTTGAAGTTGTATTTGAAGGAAATGCTTGATAAGGGATACATTAGGTCAAATGTATCACCTTGGGGTGCACCAATATTGTTCGTGAAGAAGAAGGATGGTACTCTCAAGTTGTGCATTGATTACAGGAAACTGAACAAGGTGACGATCAAGAACAGGTACCCATTTCCGAGGATTGATGACTTGTTTGATCAGTTGAAGGGAGTAGTAGTGTTCTCGAATATTGACTTGAGATCAGGATAGCATTAGGTATGCATCAAAGAAGAGGAGTTCTACAAGATTTCCTTCAAGGTTGGGTATGGGCATTATGAGTTTGTTGTATTTCCATTTGGTTTGACTAATACTCCAGCTACTTTTATGTGTATATATCAGTCTTTTGGATTACTTTTATGTGCTTGATGAATAGTGTGTTGTGTCCTTATCTGGACAAGTTTGTTATTGTATTCATTGATGACATCCTAATTTATTATAATAATGAGGAAGAGCATGTCGAGAATCTATCATTAGTATTGATATTTCTAAGAGAGCATTAGTTGTATGCCAAGCTTAGAAAGTGCAGCTTCTTTCAAACATATGTGCATTACTTGGGACATATTGTTTCCAAGGAAGGCATAGCAGTAGATCCGGAAAAGATAAGAGCTATCACCTAATGGGAAACTCCTAGCAATGTGGATGAAGTCATATCATTCATGGGGTTAGCAAGTTACTGTAGCAGGTTCATCAGGAACTTCTCATGCATTTTCTATCCTATAAAACCATTGCAAAGGAAAGGTAAGAAGTTTGAATGGACAGAGGAGTGTGCAACCATTTTTGAGTAGTTTAAGTAATTGTTGACCAATGTTCCAGTTCTTAAGATTGTATATTCCAATAAAGAATATGTGGTGTGTACAGGTGTCAACAAGAGAGGGCTTGGTGGAGTCCTTATGCAGGAGGGACAATTGGTGTGTTATGAGTCCAAGAAACAAAATGAGAATGAGCATAACTATGTGACTCATGATCTTGAGTTGTCGACTATTATTCATGCCTTGAATATGTGGAGACATTATCTTCTTGGAAGGATGTTTATGTTGATGAGTGATCACAATGGGTTGAGATATTTGTTTGACAAACCAAATTTGAATGTCAGGAAAGCTAGATGGTTGGATACCCTTAGTGAATTTGACTTCGAGATCGGATACATCAAGGGTAAGGAGAATATGGTTGCAAATGCTATCAATAGGAAACTACAATTGAACCATGTTGCAGCAGTGAGCTCATATGGGATAGATTTACAGGATCAGATCTTACAGACAGAACAACAGGGTGATAGCTACAAGGAACTTATGCATAGGTCATAGGAGGGTATAGATGATCAGGATATGAACTATCATCTCACCGTAGATGGCTTGGTGAGATTCAGGGACAGTATCTATGTGTCGAATGATAGTGGGATCAAGAATATTATATTGAGCGAGTTTCATGTCAAGCCATATTCAGGTCACCCAAGATATCAAAAGACATTGAGATCATTGAAGAAGTTCTACTATTGTCTGAATCTGAAGAATGAAGTGGCAGAGTTTGTGGCTAGATTCTTGGACTGTCAGCAGGTGAAGGTAGACTGTAAGCATCCAAGTGGGTTGCTTCAGCCCATTCTAATTCCACAATGGAAATGGGAGGTCATTTCCATGGACTTCATTATAGGTCTTCTAAGGACATCGAGGCAACATGATTCTATCATGGTTGTGGTAGAAAGGTTGAGCACAGTATCTCACTTCATTCCAGTAAAGACTAGTTATTCATCTAGTGAAGCAGCACAAGTATTCATTAGGGAGATCGTGAGATTGCATGGTGTTCTGAAGAAGATTGTTTCGGAAAGGGATGTTAAGTTGAATTCCAAGTTTTGGAAGGAGTTGTTTGCAAGTTTGGGGATAGATTTGGCCTTCATAAAGACATAGGGGCTTCACTAGGAGAGAAATATCATACCACGTGGGTTCATATTGGGGGATATATATTGAGGAAAAAATGACATAATATATTGGGGGATTATAGGGGGTAAAGGGTTTTTATATTGGAAAATATAAAAAATGGAGTTCAAAGTTAACGAAAAATGTAAAGGGGTATAAAAAATGTTAATGAAAAAATGAATATCTACAATATTTAGTGAAAGTAGGGGTTTTTTAAATTGGGAAGTTGTATTGGGTTCGTACTGTAGGGGGTTAAATAATGTGATTTTTAGAGGTATTTTCCAATATGTAGTCAAATTAAGGGTATTGTTTAATATGCCACGATCGCACGTGATATGTTAGAGGTTCACTGAGTGAATCCCTTGTGAGTAAAGCTTATCATCTAAAAACAGACGGACAGACAAAGAGGGTCAACAAGATACTGGAGGATATCTTGAGAATCTACGTGATGCATCAACAGAGGATATGGGAGGATTACCTTCCTTTGGTTGAGTTTGCTTACAACAACGGTTATCAAGTGTCACTAAGGATGAGTCCATTTGAGGCATTGTATGGGCAAAGTTGTAATACTCCCATAAGTTGAAGTGATCTAGTGAACAGGGTACTTATTGGATAGGACATGTTAGTAGACATAGAATAGGAAATGAAAGTTATAAAGAAGAATCTAAACGTAGCACGGGACATGAAAAAGAGTTATGAAAACCAGCATAGGGCATTTAAGGAGTTTCAGGTTGGGGAGCATGTGAACTCGCACATCAATTCCAAGAAGAGATCCTTAAGGAATGGATCATGTGCCAAGTTGGCACCATGGTATTGCGGGCCTTTCAAGATCCTTGAGAGGATTAGACCAGTGGCCTACAGACTTGCACTAACTTCGACAGTGAAATTCCATGATGTTTTCCATGTTTCATTGCTTAAAATATATGTAAAGGATGTTGATCAAGTTATTGATTGGTCTGGATTGTAGGTGGAGCCAGAAGGATAATACTAGTCGGAACCTCGGTGCATATTGCAGCGAAAACATCTTATGCTTCGAAACAGAGCAATTGAGAAAGCTAAAGTGTAGTGGAAGCATTTTGGGCCCAATGAATTGATCCGAATGGAAAATGGCATCAACCCATGGTACTCATCCACCCATAGTATTCATTGACCCATGGAATTTACCCATGGTATTGTAAATGACATCCGCCCGTGGTATTGTAAAATCCACCCATGGTATTCATTCACCTATGGAATTGACCTGTGGTATTGTAATGGAAAAATACTATAAGTAACAAGTCACATTTTGTAAAAGGACAGATTGTCCGCCACAATGTAGCCTTTACAGTTCAGAGGCATGTAGCCACACATCTCTTCTCAGAGATAAGCTACCATTTCCCTAAATGGTTTATTTCCACTTGGGTTTTAATAAAAAAGTTTCTTTGTGGTTTTGTTTAATGGTCATTCTCATATTTTTTCTTCTGGCAATTCAAGTTTTCAGATCTTGGGGGCCTTTCCCCCAAGATCCATTGCAAGTTTTCAAATCTTGAGGGTCTCTCCCACCAAGATCCATTTCAATCTTTTAGATCTTGAGGGCCTCCTCCCAAGATCTGGATCATGAATCTACATGGGAGATGGTTGATCAAATGTGCGATATGTATCCTTCATTGTTTTCCAGTTGAGGCAAATGATTTTTGGTATTTGTACATATTTATGTATGGTTGTTATGGTAAATATTGCAATGAGTTGTTATAAAGCTCCAATAAGCGATATAGTCGTCATGTTTTCATTTTTTTCATTATGGTTTTTCTTTTGAGCAGGTTGATCATTGTAAATATTGCAACGAGCTAAGTTATAAATCTCCATAGGTAGTATCTTTGGCTTTTTAGCTATTTTTTTGGTTGTAGGTGTCATCGAACACTGAGGACAGTGTTCCCCTAAAGGGGAGGGGTCTGTAACAGCCCCGGGTTAAAATTTCATGTAATGAAAGTCAATAAAGGAAAAATAAGACCAAGGTCGAGGGACACTTATTCCAAGTTGAATGTTGGGTCAAATATCCTAGTGGGCATCACTTGTTTTGTTTATGGCTAAGGGAAATTGGAAAAGGAAATGAAAAGGCTTTGCATGAGGCATTAATTGGTATTTTATTTATGAAAATAAAGGAAATTAGGAGAAAAGGTAGGTGAATGGTCACATGTTGCATGTGAAGATGAAAATGAAGGAAAATATGGAAAAATGAAGAAATTAGAGGCATCATTATGTTGAAGCCTCGAAAATCGGGTCTACAACAAGGGGGATACCCACCTGGTCCGAACCTTGGTTGGCAGCTCCTTTTCCGTTTGGTATAGTGGGTCCGACTGGGGATATGGGACTAGTTTCCCAATTTATGTGTGTGTGAAGAATTGATATTTCCTTTCTAAAATTTCCTAAGTGAGATTCTCTAATTCTAACTCTAATCTAATGATATGCAATTGTATTCTAATAAACAGAAATATCTAAGTCTACACTAACCCGGGGTGTAATCCTTCTGTTATGCGATCTAAAAAAGATTTCAGATAACAATTGGTAATAAAGATCATTCAACTATTATGAGAAAAGAATTCAATACAGATAAACCACTTCATATAAAAAGTTAGACGAAACAGTTGTGAAAAACATATCGCATAGTAAGCTACTCATACATTAAGCATAAATAAATAGTTATCACCGTACAAAAGTGCCAAATGATAACTCAGGCATTCACACATCAATATA